>JANHMN010000012.1:73781810-73956810 GCA_030674055.1 Rhabdomys pumilio | reverse complement strand
ACTGTAAACTGTACTTGCAAATAGCTCTTGGTCATTGTCACTATACAAATATAAAATGACCATATTTAACACATGTTGACTATTGAATGGCAAGTAGAAGTAGAAAATAGTTTTCTTTGAAAAAAAGAGTAAATAAAAGAATTGGCCAGAAAGAAGTAAAATCTTGACAGGAGATAATATAGGTATTATTATTATTATTATTATTATTATTATTATTATTATTTGTATTTGTATTTGTATTTGTAGTATTATTATTTCAAAAACAGTTACAAACGGAATTAGAAAAAGAGGACAATTGGCTGTAACAATTTAGAAAAACAGTCTGGCAACAAGGATAAACAAAATGTATGCTGAGTTCAGAACCTATGTCAGAGATTTCTTGTCAAAACCATATTCACTGGACAAGTACAGGCAAGATGGCGTCATTCTGAAATTTTCCTTCATTCAAGAGTGATCATCAATCATCTTTGGAGATTTAGAATTCCCGGAGGCTGGGCAGCAGTAACAGTGTCCAGGATCTGCCTCATAGTGCTGTCTCTTGGGAACATGCCTAGCTCTTTGGAAAAGGCTCAAAAAGACTCAATCAGAGCACCCACCAGTGTCTCTCACTAGCATCATGTCATGGAGTGACAGCAGATGCTACCCAACCTGCCCAAGAATATTACCTTCAGGAGCTTTGTAAACAATCCTCATCACCAATTGTCCTCTATCCCATATCTCAAACTGCAGTATTCTTATGACTACTGGAACATTTGTTCCTGTGAGAAAAGAATAAATAAGATGACTCACATGTATCATTTTGCATTTCAATTTTGAATGGCTTGAAAAAAAATCCAGAAGTTTAAATTATATCTGATTTAAACAACTGCATCTTTGTGCACTCTCTAAGTAAATCCTAAAATTAACCAAAATCATCCCACACAACCAAACAAAACACAAAACCAGACATGTCTGAGTATTTCATCTTGATGGGTTAATAAGAAAATTCTAATTCAGCCTCAGTAATGTCTTTCTGGGAGAAGTCTGGCATATTGATATTACAGGTACTTCTAGGGGACATTGGAACTTTTCCAAACTTAAATTCTTTATTAAACAGTCCTTTTAGCTGTATTTCTTTACCATCTGATAAATAATGCATCCTGTTTGGAGTTTTTCTGGCTGGCTGTGGATACTCTTGGGTTTCATTACAATTGGAAGCCAGACTGTGTAAATCAGATAACATGGTTTCTTCTGTGGTGTGGGAGCCTTAAAAGACAAAAACAAAAAAGCTGTTATTTGAGTTTAGAAAATTTCCCAGGAAAAATTTTTTTTCCTGGAAAAACGTTGATAAAAGAAGACTCACCTATTTTCTGTGAAAATCTGAAGCAAACTCTTCGTTGTTTTTAGGGAAGGAGTCAGTAAACATCTCTATTTTTTCCTGGTGCACTGGCTTGTATTCATTTTTTTCAGACCACAAAAAGTAACTTGAAATAGTGAATATAAGGTGAATATGCAGACATTGGGTAAGTAGTTTCAGAAGCATGTTAGTATTTACAGAATAATATGTCAGTCTTTCAAGCCTTCATCATAATTGTGGTTAATAGTTTTCAAAGTCCTATCACATATGACATTATAGCTTATACTTATTTTTAAATACATACTTTTGAATATCTGATGCTATTATAAATATACCATAACCTTTTGATAAGATCAGATTAAGTTTTTTTAGTTCATTGGTAAGGGATTTCACTTTGACAAAGGTGCAATTGTGTCTCCAATAAAGAAGGCAAAGTCGGCATGTATTGAGATTTAGAAGTTTGACTTGTGGGTCTGAAAGGATTGAGAAATGAGAGATACCTGATGAGAATTGAGTAATACTTTAAATTGGTGGAAAAAGTGAGGAGAAGATGACCATGGTGTGAGATTCAGAACTCTTTGTGAATTGACTGTCCACATTTTCTGTTGCAGAGTTAAAGTCTTCCTGGAACTTAGTAGAATAATCATTCAGGTTATGGGCTTGAGCAAGAGTCTCCTGGGTTGGGAACGTCATCCTAGTAAAGGCAAGTAAAGTCATGCTGCTTCTGTGGGGAGTGTGGAGAAGGAACAGTTGAGACTCTTGGGTACTTTATCTACCAATAGAAAAATGGAAAAGAACACTGTGCATTTATAAATCTTACATTCCAACCATTTTAATCAACATCAGATTATGAGGCAACATTCTGTGCCTGCTACTGTTTTCTTCTTTTATGGTTCAAATTTAGAAGCATTTCTTTATTCCATCATTCAAAATGGCTTTTTAAATTTTTTTCTACACATTTAGTCTTACTCTAAGTGGGTTAGCAAGTTCTGGCCTCAGGAATTGTTTTATCTAATCGATGACTAATATAGAAATGTATTTTTTTTACATGATCTAACAAGTGATTCCTCAAAGTTTTATTTATCTGGTAAAAAGCAGTTTTGGTCAGCAGGTATCCTATTTAGACCAGGATAAAAGACTGTAAGCCACAATGTGTTCTGCACACACACACACACACACACACACACACACACACACACACACGAATGGGTGGAAAGGTCAGTCTTAATGTGCTTATAACATGATCAAAGATCATTAAATCTGTCTCACAGAAATTATGTGTTTGAATTTGACCCAAGGTCACTGTGTTTACTTGTTCTAATGACTAAGTATGAATAATTTGCAACTGTGTCTCCTTCCCGTGCCCCCACCCTGCTCTGTATTCTACAAGTGGTTTCAACACTCAGAAGTTGTTCAGCTCATAAGGCTGCTGCAGAAAAAAGAAGAAGAAGGAGGAGGAGGAGGAAGAGGAGGAGGAGGAGGAGGAAGATGTGTTACTCACCCTAAGACAAACTATAGAATGGAAAGTGAGTTTAACTGATGAGCAATGGAGCTTGCGCAAGGGCACTCACATTGTCCTGGAAAAGAAAAGTACAAGTCAAAGAGAGTTATAAAACTTGATTTGGCTTGCCTGAACCTAGCTTCCTCATTTTAGCTAACATAAGGAAACATTCTCATCTAGTACTTCATACTATGGGGCCTACAGGTTCTGGTCAACTGCAAAGCTTGCCTCGGTAAAGAGAAAGCTGCTATGTACCACACAACTCTACTGTGGCATTGACTAGTAGCAACCCCTCTTTTTAAGAAATGTCACCCATATCCATCACCAAGGAAATCTAAAACTTTAAGATAAGCAAAGGTCTCATGGGCTTTGGATTTACATCTAAAATACCTCTAACATGATTCAGAATCCAGCAGACAGAGAATAGATGACCTGGAAACATACCTCACCCTGTTCAAAGCAACCATACTCTCTTCCTTAGAGATAACCAAAATCTCAGAGTCTCATTGTATTTTACATTTTACACAAGTAGATAACTGTACATATTGCCACATTCAAAGGTAAGTGAGTTAGGCTCCACCTAACTATCAAAAAAGAAAACTATCAAAGAATTTGTCTAGATATTTCAAAAACATGCTACAATATTGTGTAGATTTAATGACACCAATTTTATACTCCAAACCTTACGGCTCTTCTTCAGTTCTTATACTTAAAATATCTTTAAGATTATTCCAAGTAAGCAGTATGACAAGATTTTCTCTTTGATCATCCTGTGTTGTTTTAGCTGGATAATATTTCTATAAGGAAAGATAGATCATAATTTGTTTAACCAATCACTTACAGATAGTCAATTAAATTTCTTCTAGACCTTTGTTCTAAGGTTAGTAAGATGCTTCAGCTGGAGAAGATACATACTGCCAAGTCTGACGACCTGACTTTGAGACTAGGACTCACTTAATAGAAAGAGAAAACTGATTCCTGAAAGTTTTCTTATGGCCTTTATACTTGTACCCATATTGACATGTACCCATACAGACGTGTACCCATATAGACACACACACACACACACACTCGCACGCGCGCACGCACACACGCATGCACGCACGCACGCACACACGCGCACACACACACACACACACACACACACACACGCGCGCGCATGCACGCACGCACACACATGCACATGAACACACGCACATGCACAGGCATGCACACACATGCACACACACATACACTCACACACACAGGCACATGCACATGCACATGCACCTGTACATGCACAGGGACAAAATAAATAAAAGTTAATAAAGCATAAATATTTGCTCATAAAATATTAATTTTTAAATATAATCTTTTATGTTAAGTAAATTAAAGTAAAAATGTTTAATCAAAGAGTCTGCACATGAATGATTTTCTTCTGCATCACACTTTTCTCTTCATAAAGAATACTCTGATTTGTATTCCCAGCAGTTCTAGCAGGAAGAGCTACACTTAGATGAAAAAAATGTATTTATTTCATTTCAGTTCAAAGGATCTGAAATTATAGCCTTTAATCCTCATACATAATGACAATGGAAAAAACATGAGATGACAAATTACCTCCATATATCTTTCTATCATAAGAAGAATATAGACTTAGACTGTGTGAGGCTATCATTTGAAGAAGATGGCAAAGGTGCATAAATCTTCCTGAGCTCTATGCAAGCCTGGCCCTAGCACTTGCCAATGAAATCAGTGAAATGCACCCCACACACTGTCCATCTGACCAGCTATAAGCGTAGAAGAAAAGATTTTGACTGTGGCAGAGATAACTACGCAAGCACACATTAAACCATGCACTTAAGAGATTTCCATTGTGTGCCTGCTATGTAGCTACCTATATATCTTTGGGCATCTTACAGCAAGACTATAATATCTGGAGACCAGAGCTAGAGACAGTTCAAATTCCAGCCCTGCCTGGTTTAGAAAAAAAGAGATTAGAAAACAGTCACTGACGTTCACAAAAACAAAGTGGTGCTCGTCAGTGGAGACTGTTTCCTCCATCCTTGAAATCTTGTGCTACAGTCATTAGGAACGCAGGCTTTTACTGAAAGCTTGCTCTCATGAGTCTCCATGCTACGGTTCTGGTTCTTCATCAGTGAAATGCAGTTAATGGAAGCAACTCACAAGTCAAAGTCAAGATCCAGTAACACCACTTAAACTCATAATTTGAACATAAACTAGCCAGGAACTTTTTTTAAATTTAATTTTCATATTAAGCCATTAGTATAGTACAGTTATATTTAGCATTAAAACATGGTATTATTTCATATTTTAATAATACTGATAAGATAACTAATATTAAAATACTCCTATCAATATTATTTTGTAATATTCCTAACTTCTTATCAGTTGTATTAATTATACTTTGATGTATAAAAAATTAAATTTGGTTAGTTTACAAAACTAACTAGTTTAAAACAGTATTTATTATCTGATCTTCTACAAGTCAGATGTCTGGATACAGCTTATCTCAGGATACTGTATCAAAGTACCTGACAAGGGCTGAAACTGGTCTTTGAAATAGCATCATACCACTGTTGCTTGGTTTGTATTTGTTAGAAATAAATTCCAAATTTTTAGGTTTGAACTTACAAGGCATCCCTAAGAAGGAAACACCAACTGGAATGACTGACTGCAATAGATTTGCAGTAGATATTTTCAGTTTGTATAAAAAGGTAAATGAGATATTTACTTAATTTTAAACTAGACCATACAGGTTAAAGATTATGTTATAGCTTGAAAACAAATATCTTACTTCTATGATTTTATTTACACTGAAAGAGTAAGGTTGAAGATAGCAGTACACTAAAGCATGTTTGAAAATATCAAGATGTATAAAGAGTATGGTGGCGGTGTCTACTTAGCTGTACACAGCACTTGAAGTAACATTGCAGCACTATTTGCACTGTACAAACACTTCTGTTCTGGAAGTTCAATGACTTGGTTGATTACCAGCTTGATGAGGTGACAACTCGTTGCAGACAAACGAAAGCATTTTTCTAAATACACCCAAAATGCTTTTGATCAAGGAATACAAGTGCAGTGCGACTAGTCACCTTGAGCTCACTACATTGTATTCTTTTCACCATTGTAAAATCATCATTAAGGGCAATGGGCACTGTAAGTAAGGTAAGAATGAATAAACTTAGGCTTAGTGATTCAATATCTTAAAACATGCCAGGAACCCAAATCCTCAAATAAGAGTCAACCCATTAATTATGTTTTGTTTACTAAGCTAAAAAATAGATCTTAGACATGTTTTAACAAGAGAACAACTAAAAGAGCATTTTCTGTTCAGACCTCATTTTGTAAAATCCAATTATCTGGGACAATGCTTTGTTTGAACAATCACACTTTATTGAGATAAAAGCTCCTTGAAAAAAAGAAAACCCTACTTTATGAAAACCAGATATCTCAAGCAAAGCATACAAATGAGTGCCAGACATATTAAAGGTACTGAAAATAAGAATGCAGACAGAAAGAACTGCTTCATCTAGTGTGGTAATACATATGCACTGTGACTTTTAACTCCCTGTTGTGCTTTGATTTATATTCATCCTCTTCGTCTCTAACAGTTCAGAAACTCTGTGACAGGTGCAAAGTCAAAGCGCATGAGCAGACCTTAGCTGAGCCCCAAATGTATCTTACAAGTGGAATCAGAGCAAATGTTGTTCCCCAGAGTGCAACAGAAGGGAAAGGAAAGTGACTTAGGGAACACAGGCAGTTACTAGTGAAAGGTGAGTGGGTGGGCATCTCTGCACCTGCAGCTGACAGGGCAGAGGAAGAAGCAAGGGATGTATCTGCCATGAGAACAGGACTCTGTTCCCAAAAGGATTGTTTCACAGTTTAAGCTTTATGACTCAGCTAAGACTTGGTCTCTGGGAAAATTAACCTGCATGTTAGTAATTCACAAGAAACCCCAGGCTTGCAGGGTTAGAGGGTTGGAAATATGATTCTAAAGAAGAAAGTGAGATCTCGGTCACTCAGAATTGGGACTTTGATGACATAGGGTCTGTAACTGAAATTACTGAAGACTCAGGAGATAGAATACATTAATCCAGATGAGGCAGCATGGCTTGGCGTGGGGAGATGAAACAACTAGTAGGGGAAGTCTGTCCTTGAAGAAGGATTGCTTGTACACAGAGTCATATGGAGGACCTCCCAGCATGTCCTTATGGACTGTCACCATCTTCACAGCAGAAATTAGTTCCAGACCTGGAGGCATTCCATTCATCCTGTTTACTATATACCTTGTGATTAACTCTGGGAGAAAATAAACAGAATAAAAGCATTGCAATTCTCTTTCCTAGAATTTGCTTTCTACATTTTGGTGGGCAAGGACTAGAGCCCACATAGAGAATCCACTGATTCAAGAAATGAAAGATTTGGGTGGAATTCATTTGATAGACTGCATTTAGCTAATTGTACATGCTCTACCCACACAGACTTTGTAATGGTATCTGCTACAAGCAAAGTGCCCTTTTCCCATAATACAGTGATTACAGAGTTCTGGAAATAAGCTAGGAGAAAAGAAAGAAAGGGGGAAAAAAGGAAACTGAACTTCACAGAAATCACAAATACGATTGTAAGTGTGCAAACTTGTAATGAAGTTTTTATTTTTTATTTAATTTATTTATTGTATGTATATGTGTGTATGTTTTTATAATGCATTTTTGTATGTATTGTATGTTTTGCCTGCGTACTTGCCTGCCCACCACATGTATACAGTACCTACAGAGAACAGAGATGGCTTTTCAGATCCCCTAGTTGATTGTGAGGTACTATTTTTTTTAAGATGTGTTTATTTATTCTATGCACATTAGTATATTGTAGCTGTCTTCAGACAGACCATAAAAGGTATCTGATCTCATGACAGATGGTTGTGAGCCATCATGTGGTTGCTGGGAATTGAACTCAGGATCTCTGGAAAAGCAGTCAGTGCCCTTAACCGCTGAGCCATCTCTCCAGCCCTGCGAAGTACTATTTAATTGTAGAAAATTGCATACTGGTGCCCTGGAGGAGCAGCATGTTCTCATAACCATTGAGTGACTTCTGCAGCCCATTATGAATTACTTGTTTAAGATTATAAGGTAACACTGGTATATATCTGAATGTGAACATTGCTAGACCTCATCCCTGAGTTAGGTGGAATTAATGCATGAGTGCTTGTCCACATTTAGTTTAATGTTTAAGAACAAAAGATCAAAGCAAAGGCAAAGATAAAGGACATGTTGATTTTTTTTTTTATTTATTTAAAAATGAAGGGAACATAGAAAGATAATGAAGGAGACTCAGGGTGAATGCATCATGAAACCAAGAAAAAGTGTGGTCTTCATGCAAGCAGGATGTGTTTCAGCCAGTAAAGAGGTAGAGTGAGCCAGGCTCCTGTGTAACCTGTGTCCAGCACCCACATGATACGGTGTGAATAACTAAGGTGTAGAAGAGTGATGATCTAATGATGGTCCCACAGCACAGTGTACCTCCATTATTGGGACAAGCTGCTGAATGGTGAACCATGTATGATGAATTAAGTTTTAGTATGAATCCTCACATTGAGAGGAAAGCTCAGTTTTCTGTTCAAATCATTTCCAGTTCTCTTCATATGTCCTGGATTTCTTTCTATGTTTTGCAAAGTCCCATAAAGGAAACAAGGTGTTGGCAATTTTCCATAGTACTGTCTTCCATATTTGCAAGTTTCTTTGAGCAGAACTATATATATTGTTATTCTTTCTTTTCTATTCCCATGATGCCAATCACTAAGTACAGAGAAAGTCTTAAAACCTAGTAACTGAATTTTAGTTGAAGAAACTAGCCATTCTGTTTTCATGGTGAAATGGTTAGATACAGAAGCAGGACCTTATGGCATAAAACAGATATAAGAATATTTTATCTTTTAGGTATAAAGCAGGCATGATCCTGGTGGAAACTAATTATGTCGCTGTCCTGAGTTAAAGAGAACCAGTGCTGCCAGAATGAACAGACTTGAGATGAACAAGCTGGCCACAGATTTTAGTTGACTATCTGGGATGGCTAACACTTGGTAATTTTCTGTGGGACATGGACACACTTTTAAGAGATTTTTCTTATTTCAGAGTATTCTGGCCTTTTGCTAGATGGATTAAGGGCAACCAACTCTGTTGAGTAATTCTTGAAGCCCAGCTCAGAATTGTCTTATGATAAATTTTCAGTGCTTGAATTGTTGGGGGTAACAGGAGGGGTGATCAGATACAAGCATGTTGTCGAGAAACATGGATTAGTACCAATCAGCAGTGGATTAGGCTCATGTTTAATATTACAGTCATAGATAATGCATTTTTTCTTTTTTTCTTTTCAATTTTCTAATTTGTGTACTTTATATTTCACTGACCTCCATAACCTCCTCTCACAATCCTTTTCCCCCAGCTCCTTCCTCTTCTTCTCTGAGAGCATGCACCCACCACCCTGAGTATCCTCCTACCCTGGCACTAGATAATACATTTTAATGATTAACGTATTTACGTGATGAACTCAGTAATACCTGATTCAAAGATGGGGAAATGAGGCAACTAAGGGGACAGACACAAGACATCAGGTCTCTTATTCAGTCACCCACCAGGTCTATATCAGCTCCACTGATAAGTCAATGGATACTTCTATCAAGTAGAATATACTACTATAGTTCATTGTGGACATGTTATCTCAACTGGAACAAGGTAAGCCCTGAGAGATCATCTGTGTCCCTATATTTTATGAAAATTCTAAGATACAATAGAGGACACTGTGACAGTGACTGTTCTTTGAGGGCTCAGGGTATATTTAACACCAGAGAGAATATGGCAGATGTCCAAAAATGAATGAACGGTTATCTGGGACTCCCCAGAAAAACAGAGGCCTAGTTTAAGGAATTTGGGTAGGAGGGGAGGATGTGAGGAGGGAGACTAGGGGATGTAGAGGAGGTGTGGAGGAAAGATCTCTTTGGTGCACTCACTGAATGAGCAGAGAGTCCTTTAGCTCTTTGATGTCAGACCTTTGTAAACTCAGAGGCTATTTGTGTCTTCCTGGAGCACCTGGGATCCCAGAATCAACTTGTGACAAACAGGTTACCTGAGATAAAGGATTTCCAACTCTCTGGGTGTTAGAATTCTTTTCCTGAAGTTCAGGACCCAAGGTAGCCATAGACTCACAGACATATTCCCAGTAGGGTGCCTGCTAGTGTCTGCAAGAATGCTGAGAGGTGTAGTTTGATTAGTGTTAGAATACAATTGAAGTCCCATTACAGGAAAACTTTATCTCCTAGCCAAAAGAAAGGAATCTACCTTTATGTGGAACGTTACATTGTTTCCTCCCCTTAGAGTTAATAAAATTGGGAAGATCAATCACCTAGCAAGTGAGCACACCCTAAGGAGCATGAATTCACCTTAAAGATAATAAAGACTTAGGTGGGATAATTAGCCTTTAATGACAATGTACTTTTTTTTCCAGGAACTTTTGTCCATAAAAGCTGTCATGAGTTTCTACTGGATCTGTTCATTATTTTGAGCCCTGTCCCTCAATGCTGTAACTTTCTTTTCTATCTCTTTATTTAAGATGATGAGCAGAGCCTATATATACTTTTCTAACCACTTTGAACTACCTAAATCTCGCTCTAAAGCTCACTACATAGCTGGTCTAAACCAGCTGTGAACTCTATAAGCTACAACCAAAAAGAGCCCATTGGTGTAATGGAGTTTTATGGTGTAATGAGTTTTATGGAGGTAGCAAACCATTTCCTAATAGGATGTGAGACATGCCTACTACTGTAAACCTTGTCCAAAACCTATGTCTGAAGAAGTCTTAGACCCTGGAGGCAACCTAATCCTACAGAAATATTGGAGTGTCTTTGAGAATTATGGAGCCTTTCCAGGAAGATAAGGGTCTAGGAAAACTCAACGGCCACCGTGAGACAGGAGCTTTCAGATTGTCTTATAAATTTGAAGGATGAGAAAATGTACCTAACTCTGGAGACATTTGAGAACCCAGGGCGTGGGGAGGTCTGTTGGGGTGAGGTGGGGTGGAGGTGGGTGGGAACATTCTCTTGGAGCTGTGGGAGGAGGAATAGAATAAGGAACTGTCAGGAGGGTGGACAAGGAGAACCTAATGCTGCCACCTTCCAAAACTAATAATACGATCCCTAACTGAATTTCAAATATGTATCCATATAATCAAAGATAAATGTGGCTCTCACTCTTCAACAACAACAAAAATCTTCTTTTTGCAGTAGGAGACTATTACAGAAGCCACAACTACTCAAAATTCAAAGCAGGTAACCATGGGATGTCCAGCTTCAATTGATTTATCGATAGCACAACTCCTGCACCTAAGGCTCAGTGGAAAATCACAGAAGAGGAGACAGAAAAGATTCTAAAATCCAGAGGACTAGGAAGTCTGCTACAAGATTATGCCTTTTAAATATGACCCATTGAACAGATCAAGGGGTTCCCAAATAAATAAATAAGACAGGGTAGCTATAATCATGAAATCTCAATAACATGGCTACCTAAAACATGAAAATCCTGAGAAAATCCAAGAGTTGTTATCCTAACACTTGGAAGACATTTCATGAAGTCCACCCCTAGAGGAAGAGCTGCAGATAATTACCAACTGCTGAGAGAGGGGGAAGTGATCTCTCCCAGGACAAGCGTCTTGTTTGTTTATGCAATGCCATCTGGCCAGCCCTAAAAATATATGTATACAGACAGCACTGAATAAACTTAGCAAATTACATTTAAATATTTATTTGTTTAGAGATAACAACAAGGGTTAAACCCTTTTAGAAGAAGAAGCCATGAGTTTGAGAAGGTATGGTGGAGATGGGAGCAAGGAATGAGAAGGAGGAAAGGAAGAGATTATACTGAAACTGTGTTTTCACTGAGAACAAAAGCAAGCAAGCAAACAGCAACAACAAAAAGCAGGACTGTTTTTGGCATCTTTAGCCTCTAGGAAGGAATTTCTGAAAACTGCTGCTTTGGGACCTCTTCTCTCTATGACTAGTTTTTATCTTTCATTCTCATAACTAAGATGACTGCCTATCTGAAATGAGAAAGTATGAAACCACCCCTGTATATCTGTGTTTCTACACAGAGACAAAAGGCCCTGTCAGCCTCAGACCAAGAAGCCTTTCCTTGTAGCGAATGTAGGTAAATACAAAGACCCATGGCTGTACCAGATTTTGAGAATGAAAGATTGCTAAGGAATCAGACAACACATTTGTGTCACCTTCTTAAATCTCAGGGAACACTGAGGAAATGGGAGAAGAAAACATTGCTGTTGTAATTTTAACTGTGATGTCATTGCTTTTTCTCATCATAAGCAGAATATTCTGTTTCTATGCACCAACTTACTCACTCTTTGATGCAGATCTTTCATTCAAAGAGCGTATTGTCTTCTTTTCCAGTCTTTGGTTAATGTAACCAGGAATAGTTCCTGACAATAATATATTTTTTTCTTTTTTATACTATATCAGTCTTTTTCCTCCTTAGTGTTTGTCACAGGGTGATTATCAAGTTTTTTTAAAACAAGACCAATTCTTATTTTTCCCAAATATTCAGTATATTAAAACATCCATTAATTTCCTAACTATTGGAACTATGTTTTATGTCTTATTTCTTCATAAGAATGAACATTTTGAGTAGCAACTCCATGTCCTCTCTCTTTATTAGTTTCATAAGCTTCTGTGTTTGTTCCTTTTGGTATCTGACTCACTGAGTTCTCTGACTTCTTTACTTCTAAAGTGTTCTAATAATTTAACATCTTCTTAATTTTAAAGCCATATGTATTTCCTTTTCTAAAAGGAAGTTTATTTTAAGAACAAAATCAAGCAGACATAATTTACACATTTATTTATGTAAATGGAGCACAAGAATGTGCAGAAACAAAACTGTGACTCATGTCCATGTTCTCATTAAGTCTTTTATCTGAACCACATAAACATGGGCTCTCTCAGTCCAGTAAAGTCCCCAGGTCCTGAGATTTCTCTTGCTTGATGTTTTAAAGAAGGTACTGGATACAATGACTACTGTAGAATGATTTTATATATGTTAATATTTAAATATGTCCTGCTTCTAAGCCATCAAAAATTAGATTTATACTTATTTGGAACATTGACTAGCCTATACATGTAAGCCAAACTACAAAAGTAAATTTTAAGTACTTGAAGAAAATTAAGATTTTTTTTTTAAGGTAAAACACTTTAATACATTTAACACTTTCCATAAAACTACTTACAAATTAGGTAGGAATGGGGAGTTTCCTTATCATCAAATAACCAAATATACTTTATGGCTTAAATGTTTCTAATTTTGAAATAGTTCTATCACTAACCAGGTATACTTTGATTGATTTGCTATTGAAACTGCCTAGGTTTTAAGACAACTTAAACAGTCAGCTTTTTCCAGTTCTGTGTAACAGTAATTATAGAAATAACTAGTTAATAAATCTTGGCTTCAGATTCACTACCCACCTCAGTGGTTTACATTCTCGAATGAAAGACACATACATACCCTTTATATTTTGACATGCCTTTCACACCTCAATAGATCAGCCACTGCCTAACCTCCAAGAGGTTAATTCTGAGTTATTACTTACTAATTCTATGTTCTATCTTGGCTCTGGACCCAGAGGTCTGCTCTACTGGGTCCTTTACATGACAGCTATGCCTCTCTGCTCTGCACTTTGCTCAGGCAAGGCATTGCTCCTCTCTTCCACACTCTCCCAGCATGGCAGATCTCTGGCCTCTTTCCTCATGGTCTCTAGCCTGGGAAACCTAACCCCCATCACCTCTTCTCCTCAGTTATTGACTGCTGGTATCTTTATTTACCAATTGAAATTAAGGAATTAACTGGGGGTAGAGTCCCACAGTGTCTTATGTGGAAACTATCTCCTGCAAACTATTTTGGGGACTCAACTTAACATTAGAATACAAGCAGTATTAGGCCAAATCCACTGCAGTAGTCTCAAATAGTTTGAAGAAATGACCTTGGAATCATACAAAATCCCTCTTTGGAAGAATTGTGTATCCTTCAGCACATGGTTTAATTCTTTGGAGGTTCAGTCTCCTTATTTGAACAGCAGCATGACAATAGGATCACTATTGAAACATGATAACTAAGCTCATATGACCTGGTAATTGCTTATATGTCTGATCTTCAACAAAGAATCAAAGAAATATTCACCAAGGTGTCACTGTGCCTTCACAACCAAAGTTTAGCATACCTTCACAAATGCCAGGCGAACCCAAAGATCCTCAATATTTTGCCCCTTTAAAAAACCAACAGAATCTTTTGACAGACTTCCATTGTCTTGCTCCTTCTGATTCTTTTAAGGAACACTAAGGTTTCACCATATTCTTTAAAGCATTTATTTTTTATTTATGTTTACTTCTCCAGTTTGTTATTTATAGTCAAGCATCATGACAGGCCTCTAATCCCAGGACTTGGAAGACCTAGGCTGTATATGGAGACCCTGTGTTCAAAACTGAGTAAGAAGAAGGAAGAAAAGAAAGAAGGAAGGAAGGAAGGAAGGAAGGAAGGAAGAAAGGGAGGGAGGGAGGAAGGAAGGAAGGGAGGGAGGACAAATATAGCTTGTTCTGTAACAAACATGCATATTCAGTGTTAGAGGGGTTACATTTGGGTCTTATAATTCTGAAATCTTAAGAAAAGGGGTGAAGTGTCTAAAGCCCATAACCCTGACTGCGAAGTACCCCTTTCATACATAAAATACAGATCCCATAGATAGCAAAGTTGTGGGTTATTTTTTTTTTTAACATTTAAAAGTGCAGTACTTTCCTTCCCACCACTTCATCTAAATAGGCAAATTAATGTTAAATCTTAATAAAGGGCTTGTTAATTTAAAGTATTTGAAAACTAAATAAATCCCTTTTCTGAATTCAAAAAGTCTCTGTATTACTTTAGATGTTTGCCATGTACTAATTCCTTACTGCTACAGTTAAACAAGAAAGTCAGAGATTCTCTATCAATTTTAACCTGGTCATTCTTCAAGAGAAGTATGCCCAGTTAGAAACCAACTGATGCTCTTTTGCCCTGTGGACTAAGATCCACATAACATGTGTTTACAGTGTGACTTTTGTTTCTTCCTTAGATAAAAGCAAAGTAGGTGAAAATAATCCTCTGTACAAATTTCAGATAAAATCCTCAACATCCACAACAATTGCACACAGTAGGAGATAACAGCAAGAAGATGTTTCTTTTCATAGAAAACACTAGACTTCTCTGGGCCTAATGCTGAGGGTGGTCTGTTAAGAGCAGCTTAGAAAAGACCACTCCAGACCCAATGATTCCAAGGTGGGGGAGGGGGAGTGATGTAACCTCTCCCAGGTAAAGGTAAGATAGCCAGGTGGGTCCTGGGAATGTATGGTGGTTGCCTTGGCAACGATGTAGGAGTCGCCTAGATATGATGTCACTGGGTTTGGAGCCTGATACCAACATGGTCCTTAGACAGTTTTCAGTGGGCCAGTAACCTAGAAGCAACCACCTTACAAAAAAATTCGAGAGTCCAGGCCCTAGTGTTGTCTGTCATCATTTAGTAACACGGAAGGAAAACACGCTGAAGTAAATGCTCAATACTGAAATCTCTAAAGAGAAAATAACAGTGTATGCACTATGACTTGAGAATATAATTTCCAAACAAATATTGTGAATTCATAAGCATGAAGTTTTGAAAATGAAAAAACGTATCAGTATCTATTTCTGTTCTTATACTGTGAGACGAAGATTCTTATTCATTAGACCAGCCACGCAGACTAGTGTTTATGAAAAAAAGTAAATAAAACTTTTATTTTTTTTTTAATTTTTTTTAAAATTTGCTCGGTTTGCTCGGTTAGAGAGTGTTGGCCATGCTAATAGTTGGAGTGAGTAGATTTCATATTTATAAAATCTGATGTATTCTAATCTAACCCTCAGAATCACTAACAAGACACAGAAAGAAATTATTGTTTCTAAAACCAAAAACACTGCAAAGTTCACAGGTATTTATGGATTCTATGCCTCTCAGGTTATTCACATTAGTTTAAAAAGCAGATTTACCCTGTACTTCAGTAATACGTGATAGTCAAATTCTGAGGGTCCTTTTTCTCTCTATTGTCTCTGACAGTCTCCACGAATGTTCTGTGCTGATTCATTCCAGACCTCTCTTCCCCATGGGAAGACATAGGTGCTCTGGATGCTCTGATTTTTGCACATGCTGGTACATACTGTCCACTGATATCCTCAGTACCATTTGAGTTGTGTGTGTGTGTGTGTGTGTGTGTGTGTGTGTGTGTGTGTGTGTGTATGTGTGTGTGTGCGTGCATGTGTGTGTGTATGTGTGTGTGTGTGTGCATGTGTGTGTGTATGTGTGTGTTGTATGTGTGTGTCTGTCTGACTGATTATGAGCATGTTCATGTTTGTGGGGAGTAGTTCACATATGTGTAGACTCATGTGTATGAAAACATGTACATGCATGTGTACATTTAAAGGCTGGAATGCTTTCTTCTGTTGTTATTCATCTTAATTTTTGAAACAGTCTCACACTGCCTCTGGAGCTCACCAATAGCTAGATGGAGAGAAAATGTCAAAGTTCCTCCTGTCTTTCCCTACCCAGTATAACAGATATGTACTGTCCAGTGATTGGGACTCACACTCAGTTTTTCATGCTTGGACTCTCACAAGTTGAACCATTACCCTAGATAGTGGGACCATGGCTCTTTTTTTCAGCGATATTCACCATGAGCCATACTCATAAACCTTCTGTTCTGGAACTGTTCTGAATTAGCTTTCGCTATACACTTGACCAACAAATGTTGGTGTGGTTTAGGTTACAGGACCTCATTTGCTGTGACTTCACATCTTCCTGGTGACATTTAGATACATTATTCCTCTATCATTTCTTACTTTTGATAAATTCTTTGTGGAAGTTCTAAATTTTTTTTTTAAAGTTTACCATATATAAACCAACTCCTCTATTATTTGAACAGGTCCAAATACACATTTAAATTCCAGCTATGGATAAAGTTCTGGGTCCCTATTCCTCAGGCCATTGTGAAATCAGTGGTTGTGCATACTTGTGCTTTTGGATTCTTAAGTGGCTGAGGCAGGAGGGATGTCTTGAGCCCATGAGTTCATCATGTAACTGTGTGTGTGTGTGTGTGTGTGTGTGTGTGTGTGTGTAAATGTTTGTCTCTCTGTCTATACCCCATGCGTGTATATGTAAATGTCTGTCTGTACCTCATATGTATGTGTAAATGTCTGTCTTTGTGTTTATACCCTGTAAGTATGTGCATGCGTGTGTACAGTACTCCTTGGATTGTGTTCTGAAATGATTTGATTTTAATTTTAGAACTACTAGTAACTCACTGATATTCACTTTTCACATTTCTAAACTTTAAACAATGATATTTAGCTAATATAAATTCTTTGAGATTTAACAAAAAGGGAATCTTTCTGTAAAAAGTTTTCAGCATAAGTTATTTATCCTTGATTGACTTGTGGTCTAACTGAGTCCTGGTTTTACCTGTAGTTAGTAGCAGAAGTATGTGTAGAACTTGCCTCTTTGGCCAACAAAACTACATTTTAAAGGGAGCTAAAGAAAGAATAGAAAGATGATTCAGTGATTAAAAATGATTATTGTTTACCAAAAGACCTGAATTTAATGTCCATGTTGTTAGGTTATAGTCACATGTAACTCCAGCAGAAGATAATCCAATGTCTTTTTCTGATCTACTCAAGTACCACCATACATCTGATTTACATACACACAGACACAATTTTAAAAATCATTCTTGATAAAGAATGTTAAAAGGCCTTCTAAGATGGAGCATCTCCAATGGAGAATTCAGTCATAAAGCATGTGGCAGTTGAGAAGGTTTTGAGGTCCAGCTGTTGATGTAGCTCATTTTATACTTATATTTCAGCCCAGCTCAGCCCTAAGTACCTGTGAAGAGTCTGGACAGTTTGCTGTTTGAAGCAAGGCTGAAAGGCTGGTAAAAATTTGAGTTATTTCTTCTAGGAAGAATCCCTTTATAGTACAGACAGTGAAATGCATGGGAAATCAGTTATGAAAATATTTAATGAAAATTAAAAAGGCATATGGAATCTCTTGTACATTTGCTGCCTTGACAAATTAGAAAGTATTTGCTATGCTCTGTTTTCTAAGAAATTATGTGTCCCTTATCACTTGTACAATTTTTTGTTAAACCTGGTGAAAATTACAGTTATTTATTTGTCCTTTTTCTAAAAAAGGCACAGAAAAATACTGGATTCACATTGCTACCAGAAAGTGGTTTGGCCAATTACTAATCATGAGTTACTGCTTTAAAGCAGGTCACATGCAATGGAAATCTCCTCTCCTTTTTTGAAAACTGATCATCACCTAAGACAACCACCAGTGATGTTTACTTCTTTGTGAACTGAGTGAAAGACAATGAACAAACCTCAAAAGTCAAATGTTCTGAGGACAATGCTATCATTTTTGGGAAACTTCAATGCCAAACCCAAAAGACAAAAGACAAAAGAAATCTGAATGCCACAATGACTGTTCACAAAATAACTTACACAAATTAAAAGAAATTAGTGCTTAAAGAAAAATTTGAATAAATATTAACATCTGAAAAAAGAAAGGTAGCTGGCTGTGTCTCTCTAAAATTTCTATAACATTTAAACTTCAAGACCTCTGACTTCATTGTTTTGGAATATGTGCCTCTTAAAGACACCCTTAAAGGAAAATGAGAATGAGTAGGCCCTAATCCACTCTTAGTAGTATCTTCTTGTAAGAAAAGGAGATTTGAATACACATGCCTAGAGAGTGAGGATCTCTGGAAGACTAAAGAGGCAATTATTTGGAAGCCAGAACATCATCTACTATGCCTGACATTGTGGTTTGGAACCTGTAGCAGCCATCACAGTGAAGATTCACTCCCATTTGTCCTACATTTATTATAGCAGCCTGGCAGACAAATACAGCCCTTCACACAAAAGAATTCTCCCAAGGATAGAGAGCTATAATGCTTTTTTAATTTTTTAATTTTTTTTTAGGGGGGGAGGCTCTAGATTGTCTTCTGATTTCCAAAGCAGCTCAATGCCCATTCATTCCCTTTTCTCATGGGAAATCATTGTGTGGACAGAGAAATTAGTAGAGCAATGACCTACAGTGCTTGATGAGGAGTGTCAGATCAAAGCCTGCAGCATCACATGAAGGGCAGCAGCTAAGGTAAGATGAGATACACACTCCACACTTCCTCCTAGGAAAACTGGGGCACCACCTGACTAGTTGCTTGGCCAACTATGTGCCCAGCAGGAAGCAGCCTGCTAGGGCTTGAAAGGAGATATTCAGGCTCTAGGTCTCACATGATCTCTGCTGCCCTGTAACAGAAAGGCAGGCATATCCTCTACAGAACTACAGTTCCTGGCTTCCTTCCTGTCCTTCTTGCATCCTCCTTCATCAGGGAGATGTAAGTCACTGGGCGAAATAAAAAACTACCACTGGGGCAACCGATGACACTAACGGAGGAATTTGTATTTCTGATTTTAACTTTTATTACTAATAAGGACAAAATTCTCAATCTCCACATGATAAAATCAAACTTATTAAATTACAAATAATTGCCTTCCTCTTCTCAGCCCTTTTATACACACACACACACACACACACACACACACACACTCAGTTATGTCCTTGAGTGATAGAATGGGTTGTTCTACATAAAAAGAGGCAGATGAAGAGACAGCTGGGAATGAAGTTGGAAGGAAGCAACAATTTACAGAATCCAAAAGAATTTGTGTGAAAGGAAAAATGTCTAGTATAAGTTGATAGGAATCTTAACTTATAATCACTGTACAGCACCACTGTGTCCCTCTCCCTCTATATAAAGCGCCTTTCATTCTAACACCTTACTATATAAACCTACTTCGTTCTAACTCTTTGATTTTATAAACTCCCTAATTCTGTTTTCCTTACTGTGTCACCTCCCATATTTCACCCTTCACAATATATAATCACCCTGCATCTCATTCCCAGTACTGTATGAGCCCTCTGCATCTTGTCTCTTTCATTGTATAAGCCGCCTGCATCCTATCTCTCTCATTGTATAAGCCCCCTGTATCCTATCTCTCTCATTGTATAAGCCTCCTGCATCCTATCTCTGTCACTGTAAAAGTCCTCTGCATTCTAATCTCCATACTATATTAACTCCCCCTCTGCCACCCTATAAACTATATAATCTTTCCCATGTCCTATCCTTGTTTCTGTGTCTTCAAGTGCTATTACAGTAAGTTTGGGGGAGCTTTTCAGTAAAATTTGGAGTTTTGTTTTTTTCTTTCTATATTATAACTAATCAGACTTAAAGTCAAGTAAGATAGCTATAGATAAATTACATTTTCCTTAGCTTTGCTGATGGATAGACAGCCAGCCACTGTAGAGAAAGACAGAATAATAACTCAAGGAATTGAGATGCTGATAAATGACCAAAAGGAACTGGAACTTTTACCAAGCCCTCTAGGTTACCCAACATTTTTTTCCTAGGGTCTTTTTAGTATGTAAGTGTTTTGTTTTGTTTTATTTTGTTGTGTTTGTTTTGTTTTAATTTTCTCGTATACTACATTCCAACCAGTTTCCCCTTCGTCCTCTCCTCCCAGTTCCTCCTTCCCACCTACTTTCGCCACAAAATTTAGCCAACACTTTTTAACCAAAGCCATTTAAGAGGCTGAAAGCAGTGAGTGGTTGACTGCCTTATTTTTCTTGTCTTTTTATACTCTCTCCCTCTGTTTCACTCTTTCTTCCTCCTTCCTTCTCCCTTTCATCCATCTATATTAGTTACTTTTCTGTTGTTGTGAAAAAAAAACATAACAAAGACAAAATACAAAAGGGAGAACTTATTTGGCTTATGGTTCCAGAAGGTTAAGAGTGCTTCATGATGGGGAACATGACAGCCAGGGGCAGGTGTGGTAGGAGAAGCAGGAAACTGAGAGCTCAAATCTTGAACCAGAAGAACAAAGAATAAAGAGCAACTAGTATTTGAAGAAGTCTTTAAATTCCCAAAGCCTACCTCCAAAGACATGCTTCCTCCAACAAAGCCACACATTCTGTCTTTCCTAAACAAAACCATCAACTGGGAACCAAGTTTTCAAATACATAAGCTTTGGTGGGGGGACATTCTTATTCAAACCACCACATTCCATTCCTTTTACCTCCATAGAGTCATGACCACATCATAATGTAAAATGCATTTAGTCCAACTTCAAAAGCCTCTGTAGTCCTTTACAATATCAGTATTGTATTGTATAGTCTTCTTTAAACACAATCTCTTAAGTGTAATCCCTAGCGAAACCCAAAAACAAATCACTTCCAGTATACAAATGGCACAAAATATTGCTATTGCCATTCCGGACTGAGAGCACAATGAGAACACTTTGGGCCAAAACAAGGTCAGACCGCCAAGTCTTGTACCTTCATATCTGGTGTCAGAGGACTTACAATATTCCACTCTTAAAGGTTTTAGTCTGAAAGACACATTGCTCTCTTAGGCTAATCCACTATCAATGCCATAATCTGTATTAGTCAGGGTTCTCTAAAAGAGTAGATCTAATAAAATGTGTGCATGTGTGAAAATGCATATATATGAATATGCATACATATGAAAGATTTATTAGATCAGGATATGGTCTAGTAGTCCAAAAATGGCTGTCTCACACTTGGAAGGCTGATACTCCAGTAGTTGTTCAGTACAAAATTCTGGCTGTCTCAGTCTAGTCCTTGATCTTACAGGATTCTTGGAGATCTGCTAGTTTTCAGGCTATGTTGGAATCACAAAGAAATTGATACTAATACCGATGAAGGAATGAAACATAAAACAGAATCTTTCTTCTGTGTCTTTTTATCTGGAATAGCACCAGCATTCCAAATTTAGTGTGGGTGTACTGCTTCAAATAATCAAGAGAAAATCCCTTACAGCTGCTTGGGTTTTAGTTGATTTTAAATGCTGACATGTTAACAACCAAGATTGGTCATCATATTATCTAAATTTGTATCTTTATATTAAGTATTCTGCTCATAATTCATTCTCTCTCTCTCTCTCTCTCTCTCTCTCTCTGTATGTCTAATGTATGCAATCTTAGGTGTTCATGGGTACATGTAGATGTGTGTATGTGCATGTAGAGAATAGAAGTATACAAGTATAATCTACCAGACTTTGCTTTTTATCTTAGTGGTGATGATTCAAACTTAGGTGTCCACGCATATGAAGCAAATGTTTTACCAATGAGCCATCTCTCCGGTCCCTTATTCAGTAATTATTCCCTTTCAATGTTTTAAATAATATATTTTAATTAGGTGAATTGAAATACAATAAGAACTTAAAATATTTTCTGACAAAACTAGAATATTTGCAAAAAATATAAATCTTCAAAAATACAAATATAGCAAGGTATCAAATGTGTGTATTTGTCAAACTCCATAAAAAGTACAGTTAAAAAGACTTCTAGCGTAATATAATTATATATTTGAGTTAAATGTGATATGTCCACATTGGGCACTTCTCTGTAGCACTTGAGTAGAACAATAAGTTAGTGATAGAACAGTATTAGGAAAGGAATCAACTTTCAGTTAAAAAAATTTCATATATGAAAGTTCCCAAGAGGAAAACCTACTCATAATTAGAATAAGTGTGAAAATCACAGCCCTTCTTTCTATCTTAACTTTCCTTACTTGCTGAAAAATGACTCTCACCTTTATGAACTACAGAGCCAATGGGTAAAGAAGCTAAAGATGATTTAATTTTTAACAAAAAATCGTGAGAAAATGCTCTTTAAAGTGGTTCCTAATTATCCTGACTATTTTGTTGAATCTTCTTAGTCTTTTAAGGCTGTTGGTTCCCATTTAAAAGATGAAATCACCCAGAAAGCAATTAACTTCAGTCAGAAATTTCTAAGAAGGAAAGGCAGGCTATCAGTACAAAGAGGTGTTTCTCAGCACATCTTTAGCAAGGTTCTTACGTAACAGTTTCTTGAGAAGTCAGTAGTTTACAGATGTACTGAAATTCTAAGTGACTTCTACTAGTGACTAAATTGAGAAGGGCATATGAAACCCTTAGAAGTAGCATTGAGCTGAGATGACAGACCCTAATTTGCAACTCTTATAGGAAAAAATAAATGGCCCTTGATTGAAAAGTCTGAGAAAGGAGGCTAGAACTTCCCAGCCTGCTACTATTTGATGTTTGTCATTCTGCCCTGTGGCCTTGCCTGAGTGAGATCACCATCTTCCCCTAGTAAAGGAGGCATGGATTCCTGTCTAGTTAGACCTGGGGTTTGTAGCACCTCTTCAATCTATATTTAAAATATTCTATTTTGCAATCTACTGTTCTCAACTATTTCTTCCATCTTCATCCCTGTCAGAGGTTGGGTACCTCGGCTCATATGTAGTAGCACTGTGACCCTCTCATTTGCCCACTCCAGCGTTAATGTGCTTCTGTATGCAAATACAAATATTTTAGTAGAAAGGTTATCTGCTCTGGGTTAACTTCTTCTCTTGCTTGAGCCATGCAATTGCACGTAAATTCCTCTGGAGTTCGACTGAACATAAGGAGAGCTTCTGAGAACCTATCTGTAGAAACATCCTCCAAGCAAGTTAATCTTAAAAGTTCCCAGTTCAGTGATCAGTTCACTGATTACTTCACAAGGATGGTTTCTTATCTGTCTCTAGGAGACCTGTTTGTTTGTTTGTTTGTAGTCAAAAACTAATCCTAGTGGCATGCAAATACTTCTGGAAACTGTGAAGACTGAACAGCAAATATCTTAAAGTACAACCAACATTTCCTGGATACTCGATGCAAAGTTAATGGACATTTGTGTCATGTTTCTCTCTGCAGCCTTGAAGTCTTACACAGCCATTAACACTGCCTAGATCCTTCCTCCCCACACTTCCACTGCAGCCTATGCCATTCAAGCACCTAAAAACAACAACAATAATAATATTTAATGATGCTAAAGCTAAACTCAAGAAAACTTTCATTTGATTTGATTAGTGAAGGCTACATGTTGGTTAATATTATATTCTTTGAAAGGAAGAGCAGGTACTTAAATGTTGTAAATAAACTTTTCAATAGTACCATTTAGTATAAGTAAAATATCTACCATAGTATAAAATTTTTACAAGCTAAAAAATAATTTGAGCAGATTAAAAAGTAATTTCAATAGACTCAAAAACTTTTAAATAGGCAAAATTGAATTTAATAGTATAGGTTAACCTAGTATTTTCATAATATTATCTTTTGTGCATATAATTAATGAAATAAGTGAGTGATATTTTAAAATTACTTTTCTACTGATTGCTGGATGTTAAGCACATAGTTTACACCCATAACAATATTTCAATGTGCACCAGCTACAGGGCCAACCTATTCAAACTGTGTGTGTGTGTGTGTGTGTGTGTGTGTGTGTGTGTGTGTGTGTGATATTATTATCTCTCATGCTCCCTTGAAAAGTAGCAAAACAATAGCCTGGGGCCAATTAAGTCCTTAAATAAAATAGTACTTACATGAAAACATATGTCCTTGGTTGTATCTGTATTACTCACATATTACTAATGCAATGTCCCTGACTAGAGGATATTATTATACTATTTTGTTTTTGCTCTAGAACATAATAAAGACAGTAAAAATGTCTTTACATATTAAATAGAGAGACTATTGCAAATATTTTTAATCTGTGTTTGGTAGAACCCATGGATTGTTAGCCTTAGATACTCAATTTATTCATGTACAATTTAATATATGTTAAGAGAAACATTAAAAAAAAAAACAACAGGGTGAGCAATCCAGCATTCATTAGACTACATTGGAAAAAAAATTCAATATATGGAGTAAAATAAACTATATCTTTACAAAACAAGATGAACGCTGGATTAAAGGTATGAATTAACAATTAAGTGGCATAAAAATTGTTAGTGTTTTTGAATAATAAAAATATTCAGTTTTTCTTTGTTATGATTATGTGGTTGTAGTAGTTTGCTTCAAAGGACTCAGAGCACACGACTAGCTGACATTAGCTTTAACGCTTTCACTGAGCTCCAAATTCCAAAGGGCAGCAGATGAGCAAGGTCATTAGAGATGCTGTTGGAGCTGCTTCAGTCTCAGATGCTTTCTACCTTATAATGTTTACTTTCTTTCCATTATTTTCTTAGGAATTCTGCTCAGTTTTAATGGTACTGAATTTTAAGTGTTGAGTAGGCACAATAGCCTGAATGAGCTTTGAGACCTAAGGTGTAAAGTTTTTCAAGTAATTCCTGCAGGAAATTTTTCAATCTTGATAAACCCGAAACAAAAATGGACTTGCTTACATTAACTGCAACTTGTTTTCTTTGCTCACCGGCCACATAGCAAGACTGGCTTATTTAGCCTTCTGTATTTAGGAATATTTCACTCACTCCACATATGTTTGTTCTCCTGTTTTCTTGGCCAGCCTCATACCTATGCATGTAAACATCTGTTTACTACTAGGCAAAGCTGTTCCACTTTTGTAATGACGTTGTTACTGCTGGCAAATAAGGGTTGCTCTGTTTGGAGATTTTGGTGACCCCATTTTAACTGTCTTTCTGTCAGCACTATCCTGAGAGTCAAGCTCAGACACAAAATCCTGGAATCCAGTCATCACGGTATGACATGTAGTATCATGTATACAAGTATCAGGGACATTTTCAGAAAGTCATGGAATACACATTTAGGACCCATAGCCTTAATACTAACCAGTCTTCAAGTCCCAAACTTGAATATATGTTTCATATATTTATATTAAAAACTAATACATACAAACATACATACATACTACATACACATATCATGACATGATGAAAAATACATATACACATATATATTTGTCATTACCAGATATCCAGTAGAAAGCAACTTAGAAAAAGAAAAGAGGTGCTTGCATGCTCACAATTTGAAACAGCCTAGTTCATCATGATGAAGTGTGCAGTATTGCTTGTTTTTGTAAGCAGCAGCTCAGGAGCACAAAGATGAAAATACTGGTACTCAGCTGACACAGCTCACGTATTTTTCTATTTTTGTTTGTACTGGGATTGTAGCCTATGATATTGTGTTTCCCACTTTCAGGGTGTGTCTTCATTCTTCTGTAAACCTCTATGGAAACACATTTGCAGGCATGTATGTAATGATTCCAAATAATATGGCTAACACTGAAGATTAAGTATCACAATGAACCTACCAAATCATGTCTATAGGCTTTTCTTTTTTTTTTTCATATACAATCACAAATCACATTTCCTCCTTCCTTTCCTCCCTCTAGGCCCTCCCAGGTACCTCTTCTTGTTCTCTTTCCAATTTATAACCCCAGTTTTTGTTGAATGTTGTTGTATATATATATATATATATATATATATATATATATATATATATATATATATATATATATATATATATATATATATATAGAGAGTGTGTGTGTGTGTGTGAGAGAGAGAGAGAGAGAGAGAGAGAGAGAGAGAGAGAGAGGAGAAGAATTTCTTATTTGCCTGTTCTTAGTTTGATTTTTAGGACCCTGGTGTCCTTCACTGTTCAGATCTCCGAGAACAGTGAATAACCATTATCTAAAGCCAGAGGCTGACTTGAAAGACTCTCCATACTGCTTTATACTTGTGTTTCTTTGAGTGAATTTCTTAAATGTCTCTTTGTTTTCTCTCATTGTTGTTTGAAGAAAACAGTAGTAATCTATCACACATTTGATGTGAGGATTAAGAAACAGTAAATACTCATTCCATTTTTGTTCTTGTTTTTAATATGTTATTAACATTAATATTAAAACTTCTGGAGTTGTGCTAGCTTTGTCACATTGAAGGCAAATCCTGTTCTGTATCTAACTGATTAGGATTCAACCATCTATTATTCCACTGAGTAAGAGACCAAGGTTCTACACCCAAACCCTAATCACTAGACTCTTTGTGTATCACCCCGACACTCTCTTTTATTTTGACAGTTAGGCCCCAGTCTGTTCAGAGGTTTTTGTTCTCTAATAGCTGATTTCTATTTTCAACTTGCCTGGATCCCAAAACACATAAGTTTCTCCTCAATTATCTTCACACTTATGAATGGGAAACCCAGAAACATGGAGGCAAGAGAACCTCGGGAAGGAGTATATGAGCTAGGTTGGAAAAAGAGCAAAAACAACACTCATGTAGCTTCTGATGGGCAGCTCACCAACTGAGATGATAATGAAGAACACTCTTATTGGGTTTATGTTACTGTGTCACTGACAAAGATATTAAATATAGTGTCTTGGATGATTTGAGAATGAGAACATTTTATGAGAAATTTCAAATTCAGGGATAACACTCAGCTACTAGTAAACTGTTAAGAGACAGGCTTATCTCATCAAACCTATACATCTCACAGAGTTCAGACTAAACTGGCCCAAGTATAGTTGAAAGCCAGGCAATCCAACCAATGTGTCTCAATGAGTGAGCTACACAATAGTTGATTAGAATTCATCTGGGTGCAAACTTGTTACTAAATGAGAAAACTAAGTATTTCTATAGAACAAATAATATCCTATAAAGCTAGAATCCTCAAGGATGAAAGGACATAAAAAATAAATATTGTACAACTCTAGTGAAGACTTGATCATGAGAAAAGTTAATAATGTAATGTCCAGTGTAATCTAAAAAAAAAAAATAGCTGAGTCTACTATTATCTACAT
Source organism: Rhabdomys pumilio (assembly GCA_030674055.1). Taxonomy (NCBI): domain Eukaryota; kingdom Metazoa; phylum Chordata; class Mammalia; order Rodentia; family Muridae; genus Rhabdomys; species Rhabdomys pumilio. Next base: position 73,929,218 of record JANHMN010000012.1, on the reverse strand, counting down.
CAACCCCATGAATCTTGCACACTTGCCAATCTCCTGGCCTTGGGAACCCCATACAACTGTGATGATAAAATGGCCATGTCTGTGCTTACAATAAACAATATCTGTACTAGTTTCATGTTTATGAACTCCTAAAATGTATTGTGTTTATAAGGGTGCTATTTGCCTTTTCTTTGACAACTTCATAGCTAAAATATTCATAGTGGCATTTGCTAGCAGACATCAAAGACAGAGAAATATGTTCTATTATACAGAAGGGAAGCATTTACATAGATAACAGTATGCCTTAATTTTAGGGAAGGATTCTCAAGACCTGCCCTTAGAAATGTGTTTTTCAATGCCTGAGCTCAGAAAGAAAAGAAAATCTCTTTCTAATGTAAGATATCCAGTATCAGTTTAGTCTGAACTCTGTGAGGTGGATAGGTTTGATGAGATAAGCCTGTCTCTTTAACAGTTTACTAGTAGCTGAGTAATAAGCTCTCCATCTTACATGAATTCTTGATTATCAGAAGCTAATGTACACATATATCCACTCATGCCTGCATATGTTATCTAACCCACAGTCAAGGCAGTCTGTTAGATCTCAATGTTCAGATCTAATTCCTGCAGACACACAAATGGGCACACACAGATACTCAAATGCTTATTAATAATAGATGGCAAGTCTGAAGTCCTGCTGGAGTAATCTTGTTTGTTTAAAGGAGTCAATGATAAAATCCCAGACTTCTTATAACTCTCTCTACTGCTTTATGCTATTGATCAATTTAGTAATTTAGGTTCAATGACTGTGGTCTTTCCTCCTAAAACAAGTCCTCATTTACTGATTTCGATATTGACCTCTATGAAAAGCATAGAGGTTATAATGATACACTCCCATGAAACATCAAGCAAAGACAGTCATTGCCTCAAGAAGCAAAACTTTGCTAGTTCAGCCATATTTAGAGGGCAGAGATTATAATATATTTTATATCCTTGGAATCTAAGAAAATATCCATGAGCTTAAAACTCTGTGTGTGTGTGTGTGTGTGTGTGTGTGTGTGTGTGTGTGTGTGTGTGTATATATGTGTGTGTGTGTGTATGTGTGTGTGTATGTGTATGTGTGTGTATGTGTATGTGTGTATGTATTAATTCCAACTTTCCTTTTCCTGTTTAAAATATAAATACAATATTTTATTTTCCATTTCATTCTATTTTCTCTCTTTCTTGCCTTCCTTCTTTTTTACCATAACTTTGATCCCAGGACCCAGAGCAAATCAACTCCCTCCTTACTCTCCTCCTACCCAACTGCCAAACTTGGAACTGAAAGTTTTCTTAAAAGAGAAACTGAATTTTTTTTTTTTTGGAGAAAGGTTCTTATGTAGTGGTAGCTGGCCTTCAACTATCCATCCTCCGGCCACAACTTTCTGAATGCAGGAATTACTGTTGACCACAATCACACTAATTTACAGATTGTGAAATCTTACTTCATCAGTTTTTGTTCTCTGAAGTAAGCAAGTAAGTGGATGAAAATCTTCAAAATTATTTCTGCCTTGGAAGACTTCAGAAGTAGGGGTTGAATAAATCTTACTAGAGTAGAAAGCTTATGACCATGAAATGTAAATAAAACAACACATAGCAGAAACAACCAAACTGATAATTCTGTGAGCTATAATCATACCTCAGGACAACCGCATAATTGTAATTATGTTTAATAATTATAAATATGCTGAGGTGAGATGAAATGTGTAGAAAATGTGTCCATCTAAAACCCTGTGGGGTGGAATCACATTTCATAACTGCAAGCTTAGGCAGTAATGAAATCTCTGCTGCATCAGCGTGACCTTTTAAACTGTGCCAATGTTGACCAAATCAAGGAACTCCTTTGAAAGCCTAGATAGGAGGTAAACAAGGAACTACAAGGACCGTGACACATGGTTCAATCGACCAAACCAAGCCTGATTGCATGTTGACTAAATTCTTGTGTCTGAGAAATAACAATATCTTATAAAAATGCCCTGAAGAGTTAATTTTTTGATCTCTTGAAGATTTTATGCTATTTTTAAGCAAGAACCATAGGTTAGTAATTATAACAACTACTTTTTCACAAATACCCATCAAAGCTGCTTAATATGTCCTGCTTATTGATTATATTGAAGATACTTTCAGTGATTGCCTAGAAACCATCAAATTGAATGTAGATACATGCAAGTTTGTATATGCATGTTTATATTTTAGTTTATATATCCATATTTTAATAAAGACAAAATAAAGTCAATATCTTTAAACATAAAACAGTAAAATTCAGTGCTTGTATGGGATAAAATTAATTCATAACCACAAATATTTACGTGTTATTGTTCCCCCTTCAGCATCTCACCCACAGAACACATACCTGAGCAGAGGCAGCCGGAGAACAATTCCTCCTACTACAGAATGCCTTTTCTTTCTGCAAATCTTCTGCAGGTAACTAATTATGACCTGTTATTTGGATTTGTCATCTGACAGGTTTATTCTACTCTCTACAGGTGTCTGATTGCGTTTGTTCTAGTAGCTTAGCTACATGATCCACAAAGTAGCCAAGGGTCAACTTGTTTTAAAGTCTACAGTAGGCTTTCAGCGTGTGGTCAGAATTATAAAGGAAATCTAAGTAAATGAATTGTAATAAATATTTTATATTTGTTGGGAAAATAGTAGAAGGTTTTGGTTTTCTCTGGGTCTAAAATGATGTGGTTTTAAAATGAGAGCCACTTTGCTGCTGTAATTTTAATTTAAGCATTATGCCACACTTTAATTGATACATGCTCAAAATAAAATTCTCATAACTATCTTTGATGATGTGTTTTATAAAAAGAAAAAAAGAACCAGGATATGTTTGGTAGAGGTGCAGTATGGCGCAGGGGGAAGGGGATGTATCTGCGAGCCCATGCTGAGGCATCCCTTCCTCCTGAGGTACCATCCATAAGATGGATATATTATGGGATAGAGTTTATGTAGGACATGGGGAGGGGAGTTGAGTGAGTAGAGACAGAGAAAGAGAGAGAGTAGAGGAGTAGAATCAGGCTATGAGGGAAAGGGGCATAAGAATGGGGAGAGAAGAGACAGAGAGAGTAAGATAGGAAGAGAATGAAGAGAGGGGCAAACAGCCCCTTTTATAGTGAGTCAGGCATACCTGTTGCCAGGTAACTGTGGAAGGAGCCTAGAAGGAATGCTAGCAAATAGTAAGGTCTCTGAATACTGTTTCCATTTAGGCATGTTCTGTTTGACAGCTCAACCGCACAAAGTGACTGTCCCTGGCAGCAAAGATAACAGCAACTCCACAATGACAAGTCTAGTGTGAGGAGACAATGCTTTAAGGGCATAAGGAAAGTGAAAAAAAAAAGTGTGCATCCTAAACTATTGAGAAAATATGACAATAACACCAAGCTAAACCTTCTTTAGAATGACAGATAGAAAACTTTACATGAAACTCTGGTTGCCAGCCAGCCTTCTGTTCTTTAACATTCTCACAAGCTACTTCCTTGTTCACTTCACGTGCACCCTTGTTTCATTACCAGAGCTCTATTACTTTTTAATATTGTAGAATATCATTGAACATGGGATCTTTCCTTTCAGTAAGATTTTAAATATGCAGTGCAGCATTGGTAATTACAGGTGTGTTGTCATACAGCTGGTTTCTGGAGCTTATTCCTCTTACTTTACTGAAGCCTTAGACTACTTGTGTGATTTCCCAGTCTAATATTCTCTAAAGGCCTGGAACCACTATTCTGAGCTCCTGTGAGGTCTCTGATTTACAGACTGTATAGCACTGAATCCGTGTATCATTCTATTCTGGCTTATTTCATACATCAATGTCTTCAGGTTTATAGATATTGTCACTCATGGCAGGAATTCTTTTCGTATACGTACGTACATACATACATACATACATACATACATACATACATAATGTATCGTATTAGTCTCCATACCTTGGCTACTGTGAATAGAGTTAGAAAAAAAACATGGAGTATCCACATTTCTTCGAGATTTGAGCAATGTACTTGGTTTTCATAGAGTTATTATGAGAGGTGAAATGGAGTTTTCTAGACTGATTCTGGCTCCATGGCTCCAGAGTATCCCCCAAGGATATTAATTTCCTCAGTGTTCTAAGTCACCCATGCACAAGATCTGTAAGTACCTGAAGTCTGAAAAGCTGCAGTGAAGAAGCAAAGACAAGCAGTGTACAGGTGACAGTTCCCCTCCATGTTTGTGAGTTGAGGCTCATTCAGATCTGTCTATTCAAACTGTGGTCAGACAATAGCTGCAGGTATGAATCTGGCACCACCTCCATCTAAGCCATCCTTGCTGGGCAAGTCAGTAAAGTAGCAATAAATGCTCTCCATTAAGGGTTTTGGACTCACAAAAAATATTATAGATTATCACTAATACATTTTTGCTGATCACATTGAGTGACTCATTTCTTGCAAAACTAGAGGTAATCAATAAGGTATTCTGGCTGGAAAGGCACTAAGTCCTCTGTTTCTAAAATGGTCCTGTTATAGAAATGTTAAATATTTTAAACTCTGGTTTCAAAATCAATAATACAAAAAGTGATGTAAGCCTTTTGTTCGGACCTTAAACTGTTCACCACTTGAGGTCAGTACCCAGATCCTTTGTTTAATTATATACCAGGGCATCAAAAAATATACAGATTGGGTCTATCAACATTCAGTCATAGATGAGGGCAAGGCCTTGAGGGCTTCTCCCTAGGGAGCTATTGCCAGTTGGGGGCTGTTGAGGAAAGGGAAGTCACTGTTTTCAGTGATGTAACAACTGGTAAGGTGGTTATGCTTCATACCCAAGCCCATGTGGGCAGCCCTGCTTAAACTCAGTGGGTCATGAAACCAAAACTAAAATAAAGCATAAGAACATAGAGGGGGTGAACTTGTTGGAAAGTGTGGGGGGGATTGTTTGGTGGGAGAAAAATGGGGAACTACAAAAAAAGCAGAGAGAGAGAAAAAAACAAAGAAAGATATCAGCATAATTCTTAACTTACAAAGCTGAACTTACTCATGGACTTTTAAAATATGAATTATTTTCATTTAATTTATTTATTTGAACATGTCTGTTAAAAGATACATAAACTGAATATAGGAATGGGGTATATAATTAAGGTGATTAACAACTTACTAGTAAATGTTGGAGATAGAAGGATTTTAAATTTCTTCTTTGCATTATTTATAATTTTGCAGATGTTTTCTAGGCCTTACATGTAATTTTTACAATGAGAAACAACCATACTCCAATTATCATAAAATGAAATACTTTAATACCATTTTTAACTAAAGTGTGGCCCAAGATACCTTTTGTAAAAAATTGCCATAGGACAGATCACATAGGTAGTAAATTTCAATCACCGTGAAATATCTATTTGCAGGCCTGAGTTGGGTTCGTTAAATCCATCACAAAGGTATAACACCTTGCTTTGGGGGGTAAAGGCAAAAATCTGTGGGCAAAAGAGATCAAAGAACTGGTGAATACTCTAGATATAAGAAAATATGCTGGAGGACAAAAAGTTTACATTCCTTTCTCTTGTAGTCAGACTAAAAGATGTCAACCCAGGCAGAAATATGGGAAAAATCACAAAAGTCTGCCAATCTTAATTCTGATCACAGAGAAAAAGGGAACATTTCAGAATTTGTCGTGCCAGGCCATTCCGTCCTGGGTTGGTGACGACCCCACAGGTAATGAACAGTGTGCGCTCCTGCTAGGAACACTGTCCTTGTGTAGATCTTTATTCTCACCTTCTACAGAGGTGGAAAATTCCAGAAAGATACAAGAAACAGTTTTCTTGAGAGAGCTAGCAAATCCATTAATGATTAACAGCTGGAATGTCTCCAAAACATCTAAAGAGCAGAGGCAGGAAGACCCAGCTGACTCTTAGGCCTTACCACTTGCGACAGGCCAAAGCCAGTTGATCTTTTAAGTTGTGAGTTTTGGGTCACATTGCAGGGCTTCCTCTTTCCAGAATTTCCACAGAGCAGTCATTGCCTGATGAGACTACAACCCCAATCCTTTTCTCCTGGGCAAGATAGCTCAGGAGTGGATTCAGCCTTTCCTCTGTATCCTGGGTTCAAAGACAATTGTATCGCCCCTTTTAGTAGGTAGCAGCTTATTTTAGTGACAGTGAGGGCAAGTGTGAAAATGATTAACGTCTTCTTCCTCACACTTATTTCCTGCCCTTTCTTCCTTTGGTTAGATACACTCACCTCCTCAGCAAAGGCCTAAAATTTCTCAAGGAATTTGTTATGTCTCAACTTTCAAGTTTCAAAGTAGATTTTAGAAAATCATATTTTTTTTGTTTTTTTTTTTTAAAGATATTCATGAAGGCCTTAAAACAAAAATTTCCAAAAAAGGTATATTTTATTTTAATTTATATAATCAAAATGAAAATTTGTGCAGTTTAACACACACACACACACACACACACACACACACACACACACACACACCCAACACTGATGAAAGAATAGCTTGGAATGAAAATAATCAAAGAACCAAAAGAAACAGAAGGCTAGCAAGGAAAAGATCAAAGTTTCCCCAAGGCTATTTAAAGACCTGTAGGATAAATGTCTGTCTCCAACCACACCCAGTACAGAAAACTAGATAATGTTGCCAGAAGTCAGGAGCCGATGTGGGTCTGTCTCTAGGAAAGGAGCACTTTTTTGTTTGTTTGTTTGTTTGTTTTTTCGAGACAGGGTTTCTCTGTGTAGCCCTGTCTGTTCTGGAACTCACTCTGTAGACCAGGCTGGCCTTGAATTCAGAAATCTGCCTGCTTCTGCCTCTCAAGTGCTGGGATTAAAGGCGTGCACCACCACTGCCAGTGTCTCCAATTTACAAAAAGAGGGTCATCCCTCTTATCACTCAGAAGTCACACCAGGACACAGGAATGACCAGAGAACTTCTCTAGCTTTAAGTGAAAGCAACCTACCCTTCATTTCTCACCACTTAGAGGAATGTAAAAATCAACAAAGATTTAGCTGGTTTATGCTGACTCCAGAAAGCCAGTATACTCAGTGTCCATGTCCTAAAGGTGGTGTCAGACACCCAGAAGCCATGAAGACTCAAGCCTGGTGATCCTTTAGCAGTTTGGAATTTTAAAAGATGTCCTAGGGGAACAAAATAGAGAGTCCTAAGCCAATGTTTGTTTCCTACTATCAGATCAAATAAGCACTCAACATGTAATCTTTATTTTTAGTTATAGAAGCATAATGTGGCCAACACTGGCTTGGCATGTAAAACTCAGCTACTGTACCCTATACCTCACCAATGTGTGCTTAGATTGTTTCCAGTTTTTCACTATAGAAATCATGCAATGATAATAATGTATATATACATTCATGCCTTTTCCTCTGGAAGGAATAAATATTCTGGATACCCAGAAATAAAAATATTCTTTAATACAAGGAAATGTCCTATTCAACCATTCATTGTATTACAGGACAAGCGAAATAGGACTTTTGTCTATTCTATTTTTTGTTTGCACAGTAAGTCTGTTTTAACAAATGATTCACGTTTATATGTGTGAATCTGTGCTCTCTTTAAAGTGTGTTTATTTTCCGTATAATCACATAAGCTCTGTCTAGGCTGAACAAATTCAGCTGAGGAATGCCAAACGGAATGTGAATCCACAGAACAAGGATTCTTACCTCAGAGATCACCTCTGTTGCCTGCAAGTTCTACAGCATAATTTTGAGTCTTGTGTTAATTACTTTTCTTGTCAATGTTATTGTATCACAGTTTGAGGATACAGCCTATCACTCAGAAGTCACACTGCTTCCTAGACAGAAGCAGAGATGAAACCTAAGCATCAGCTTCTGTTCTCCTTTTTATTCAGTCTTAGGGGATGGCAACATCTACATTTAGGGTCAGTCTCCTACCTCAACTGTCCTAGTATAGCAAGTTTCTCACAGGCAAATCCAGAGGTTTGTCTCCTAGGTGACACTAGATCTTGTCAAGTTGACAGTATTGACCATATGATCCTCTGCTAACCACAGGTGTCCATTAGTGACAAACCTTTGTCCCCCAGCATCATCATCACTGAATTTTAAAGCAGGTATCAGCTAGCAATGTAAACAGACACATTGACAGAAGTAAATGTGATTTAATAGACAGTAGTGAAATTGACAGAATAAACATTGTAATAGACAGTAGTGAAAATGAGAGAGTCAGAAAGGAGGAAAGACTGGCAAAGTCTTAAGATTGCCTAGGTCAGGTTGACTGTGGTGACAGGTGACAGGTTCATACTCAGAGAACTCTAGTCACCTCAGAGTTTGACTTCACTTGTGAATAGCACTCATCATTAGCCTCCCACGTCTTCTTTTAACACCTGTCAATCCAGAGAAGCCGAGCAGGTAAGTGTGACCATTATTTCTAATGAATATATGAAGCCTGCTACGTTATTAGATTTCAGTTAAGGTCAGACATTCCAAGAATGACACTGAAATGTTGACACTGTCATTTCATTTCCTTTTTATTTCACCCAGAGCAGCTCAGATGATTCAATCCAAATACCAGAAACTTCCATTTCATATATTTTTTTTTCACCAAATGACTTCTGAACAAAAAGCAAAATTCAGGACAGAGTACTTTTTCCTATGGGATATTAAAAATCTAGCTAGTGTGATCTGTGAGTTTAATATTTAAACTTTAAGCTAAATTTGATCATGGAGTATATCTTCCTAGTGGAAAAGACAAATAAGAAAAAAATGGAGACCACTGGGCTACCCTCAAAACTGTTCTTGAACTGCTATGACTATAGAAGGTATTATGTTTCATTTCTCTAAGCCAGTAAATAGAAAATATCTCATAAAACTATATTCAGAGAAGAAAAAACAAGCTTAGTAAAATAAATGAAATAAAAATCTGTATAAAAACAAACTTTTTCATTTTTATTTCATCTTTTGTTTTATTCTCATAAAGAAACTTGCTCAGCTATGCTCATAGCAACTTTTTTCATAATAGCTAGAAACTGGAAACAACCTAGTTGTCCCTCAACAAACTAAAAGATAAAGGGAATGTGGTATATTTGCACAATGGTGTCTTACTTAGCTGTTAAAAACAATGACATCATGAAATTTGACGGAAATTGATGAAACTAGAACAAAAATATCATCCTGAGTGAAGTATTCCAGGCCCCAAAACACAAGCATGGCACATACATTTATAAATGGATATTACCTGTAAAGTAAAAAACTAACTTTGCATGTGTTCTGGAGCAGAATGGGGTTAACAGCAGGAGGGATCAGGTTGTGGGAAGGAAGGGAGAAAATACCAGAAGAAGCAACTTAAAATCTGAGCTGAGATGGAAACCTACTGGAATACAAAGTCCATAAAATCTGCAAGAGTAACTCTAATGAAGACTCCTGGTAATGGAGTACAGGGATCCCAAACTGGCTATCTTCTGTAACTAGGCAAGGCCTGATGCAGAGAATGGCATGCCAATCCAGCCACAATGCTTTCCACCTACAGTTTGTCCTTCCTAAGGTGTTCTGCACAGTCAAACTTTAGATATCAGAAGGAGCTCTCAGGGATTCTTATGGAGGAGGGGGAGGAATAATCAGAGGAACCAGAGGGGTTACAGACACCAGAAGAACATAGTCACCTGGTTTCAGGGTCCTTGTATATGCTTTTGCAGTCAGGTCCTCTCCTGGACTCTGACCTGGAATTTCAAAAGATAAAAGAACAAAGGAGTGGGCAAGCAGCACACAGTCGATTAACTCAAGACAGACAGAATATTTATAACTTGTATCCCTTAGTTTAGATAAAAAGAATAAAGGATCTTCCCTCTTTACATCCCATACTGCTTAAGAGACAAACCTCAAACATCTGAAGAAGCGGGATAGGAGTTGGGTTCTGGGACCTGGGAACATGACCTCAGTTTTGATCTTGCCAGCAAGATGGAATTCATTCCTGAGATGGTGAACTCAGGAAACAACCTTCTAACAGCAAAAGCTTAACTATGGTGCAATGAATCCCCAGGTTTAGATTTCTTCTTATAGGCACCATGAGTGTTAGGTCCTCAGACAGCCTAAAACTATTAACAACACTGTTGTATTGGATTGTCTCAGAAAGAGAGAGAGAGAGAGAGAGAGAGAGAGAGAGAGAGAGAGAGAGAGAAATTGTGTGTGTGTTTATATTTATATTTCTGGACACATAACGTATGACTATGAAACATTTGAAAGAATAGTCTACCTTCAAATTATTAAGATTAAGCAACCTTGAGAATCAGCCCACCTGTTTTCAAATCTCAGTGCTGATACTGTCTTGTGACTCTGAGCAAATCCTCTGGCACTCATTTCCGAAGAGGTAATAAAAGCCCTTCTTTTGTATTATTACTGCACTGATTCAACATTAAAAAAAGAGAAAGACAGAAACAGTGTTTGCCAGTCAGAAAGCAACTCAGAGAGGAATCCAGTTCACAGACCACTTTCATCATTGTCAGCTCCCAAAAAACTTCAGGACAAACAGCTAACTGTAGCGTCCATTAACATACCAAAGCCTTAGCTGGCCTCTAAACTTACTAGAGGTTCTTCTCACCCTGCCCCCTACCCTAAACCACTACAGCCCACAGGCTCCCTCCCTCCTCCCTTCTTGTTCTTTAAAAGCCTGACTTTTTGATCATGCACTCTCCTGATTCTCTTTGGTCTCTCAGCTCCATCTCTTGATCTCCATCTCCTGGCTTTTGGTCTCTCCTGTGGGTGGTCTCTCCCCTCTCAGTTCTCTTCTCTCCCATTCTCTCTTCTTTCCTGACTGCACTCAGTCTAGACACTTCCATGTGCCTCTGACTGCTCTTTCCCTCATATATACAGTAAAATTATTCTTCTCAAGAAATCCTACCTTGGAGCAGCCATGTCCTCACTTCATTCAATCATGAAGACACTGTTCTGGCATTTCATCAGTATCAAAGGGTTATTGAGATGCAAGAGAAGATCATTCTTTAGTGAAAGATAAAAAGAAAAACCATCTTACACAACTCAACACTATTCTTCACACATTAGCTATAGGCAGAATTTACCTATGGGGCAAATACCCTTTGCTCTACTTTGTGGTTTCAAGCTATGATTAATGCATCAGGGTGGAGAGAAAAAAAAACCCTCCCTGTGAATTTCAAAGTATTAACTCAAAGTGGCTGACCACAGTAACAATTTGTAACCTTTGTAAAAGCACGAATTTCATGTTTTAATATAGAGATTTTAATTCCTAAGAAATGACATGCCACTGAGAAGCCAACATTTGGGAAGCTGAATAGCAGATTCTATTAAACCTGGAAATCCTGGTTTAAGAGGTACCTACTGCAGCTAGCTAGGAGCTAGCTATGCTGTACTGTTTCAAGAAATGCTGGAAAAGTCAAACTCCAGAAGGCAACTCACCCTGAAACTAACTCTGCCTGAGGTCATACTCAGAGTTACATTGCCCTTCTTAAGAGTTTCCAGCAAACTGAGCTTGCTCCTCCCTCTGCTGAGGTTACAACACACTGAAAATTTTGTAGCTTGCTTACCAGAAATATATTAATATCCTAACATTTTGTCAGTAATTAAAACTATTATTAAAATTACTCAGAAATCATACCTTTTCATTTAAACAGTTAAAGCCAGTACTTCATATCTGCTAAACTTGGAGTTATCAACCTGGGTGTCAAATAATCTTTTCACAGGGGTTGCCTGAGGCCATCAGAAAAGACAGATATTTACATTATGATTTATTAGCAGTAACAAAATTATAGTTATGTAATAATGATGAAAATAATTTTGTAGTTGTGGTCACCACAATATATAAGGAACTGTATTAAAGGGTTGTTGGCTTACAGATAATTCTGCTAGGCTCCACCCAACAATGGCGTAGAAACAACTTGTAAGATTGTCTGCCAGATGAAAGTCAGGCTTATAAGAGGACTGTTCCAACCCCAGCCCTCTTTCTCCTTTCTCTTTCTTTGTCTCTCTCTCTGTCTCTCTCTCTCTGTCTCTCTGTCTCTCTCTGTCTCTCTCTCTGTCTCTCTGTCTCTCTCTCTGTCTCTCTCTCTGTCTCTCTCTCTGTCTCTCTCTGTCTCTCTCTCTCTGTCTCTCTCTCTGTTTCTCTCTCTCTCTCTCTCTCTCTCTCTCTCTCTCTCTCTCTCTCTCTTCCTTACCACATGTTCCTGGCCACTTTTCTTCTCTTTCTTTGTTCCTGTTCTTCTTTCTCCTCCACTTTGTCTGCCTCTATTCTGCCCCAGGGCCATGCTCCCATTCCTTTCCCAGTAAATCTTCTTTATACCAGGCCTGTTGCATAGTGTGATTCCTCAGCAAGCCACCTTAGTAGGGTTTGACCTTGTGAAATTAACATCTTTTCGGTTTACACAGATGAAGAAACTGACAAGTGGACAGTTGAATAACCTGTTCAAGATTCCATGTACAGACAAAGGGTGACATGAGGGTCAAACCTAGACTTCCCATCCACTTTTGTTCCGAGCCTTCACTCCTCCCCTAACTAACAATGGGCAGCTACCATGAAAGATGTATTCAAATAAGGGTTTGTCTAGTATGTTCTCAATTTATTACAATAGTCTCTGCAACTCTACCTCTTTAGTCTCTGTTATAAGCACCTCACAGCCCCCACAATGAGTAGGCAGGAAAATTGGCAGCACAGGCCAGAGTCAGAGTTAGTCAAACATCAATCCACTTGTAAAAGTCCTTGTAAAAAATGTCTTTCATGCTCTGCCAAGCAGTTGAAAGACAGGCTGACATGCAAGATGTATGAACTTTCCTCTCAAAACTTCAGAGGCTTCTCCTCTACAGCATCGAATGTCTCTACATTTCCTCATCTCTTTTGGTCAACACACTGGGACATGTCTTTCTCCACAAGACACACAGCATTTCTTTGCTATCACACAGTGGTATGTGTCCATAATGTGCAGTTGACTAAGCTACTCACCTGACCCAGGTTGTAGCCCACAGGACAGAAGGCAGGTAGCTATACCTCTATTAGTTACTACCCACAGCAAGCACTACCCACATCTGCTCCAGCCTTTCTGTCTTTCTTCATTTAAAGTCTCTCCTGTATGTCTCTTGAACAAGCAAGACTGGGGAGATCTCACGATAAAGTGATGGTAATTTCTGATCCCTGAGAAAACTCTAGATAGAGATGAGCAGATTTTATGACTGGGATTAATTCCTAGTTTTGCTTCTTTTCACCAGTGCATTCAACCCATAATCATTGTTTGCTTGCTTGCTTGCCAAGGGTTTTTGTCATCCCTGAGGTTGATAATTTATCTTTGGCCCAAGGAGACAGTCAAGGGAGGATTTATAACAATAGCCAGAGAGTGAATAGAAATGCCAGAATACACAGATGCTGTCTTAAGGTTTCTATTGCTGCAATGGAAATAGTATGACAAATAAGAAAGTTGGGGAGGGAAAGATTTATTTGACTTATACTTCCATAGATCATAGTCTATCACTGGAGGAAATCAGGGGAGGAACTCAACCAGGACTGGAACCTGGAGGCAGGATAGGATGCAGAAGCCATGAAGGGGTGCCGCTTACTAGCTTGCTTCACATGGCTTGCTCAGCTTCCTTTCTTATAGAATCCAGGACCACCAGCCCAGGAATGGCATCACCCACAATGGTCTGAAACCTCTCCCACTGATCATTAATTGAGAAAATGTCTTACAGCTAGATCTCATAAAGGCATTTCCTTAAAGGAGGCTCCTTCCTCTCTGGCGACTCTAGCTTGTGTCAAGTTGACACACAAGACAAGCCAGTACAGATGCCTATCCCAGTTTTGGGATGCTGAGTGAAGGCTTAAGCTAAGAGTGAGGGAACCATTGCTGAAGTGATTGGACATAGGAACTATACTGAGATAGAAAAAGGCAGTATTATAGAACTGGATATTCCAGATAGTAAAGACACCATGAGCTGAGGAGTGGAAGAAGAAAAGGGAATCTACATGTGCATGTCGAATGGGTACTATTTAGGGACAGAGGGATTATAGTATGTTCAAGTGAATGTGGGCTATGTACATGTATGTATGGTGTGTGTGTGTGTGTATGTGTGTGTGTGTGTGTGTGTGTGTGCGAATCTCTAACTTCCTAAAGCCTAATGCTTCTCTGGACTTTCCTAATGTGACACAAGAAGCTGGACTCTGGGGTACAGAACATAAGGGATTGGAGACAAACAACATGGGTCTGATTCTTGATTTCAGTGTCTCATTCTATAAACCAAGGTCAACTATTTAAGACTTGGTATCCCAGTTTCTTGTTTATAAAATAAAGAGATGTTGATATTTCTGAGTTGTCCTACTCAATTTTTAAAAAGCCTAGTACATTTTATTGCATACATAAAAGGGCCTCAGGACACATAATACTATTCTACATATTATTGCTATCAAGTTTAATTCTGAATCTGATAATTTAGGCCTTACTAATTATCTATAAATTTACTTCTTAACACATCAAATGTTTAAGGCACTTTAATATCATGTAGCAGAGTTGGAAGCCAGGGTATCTTAGTCTATAACATTTTGGGCCTCAGTTTTCTTATAATTAAAATATAATTTATAGCAATAATATTGACACTCATGTGCAAGTCATGTAATTTCTTCAGATCCTGAAATATAATTAATATATACACTATATATGGAATAAATATCATTTCAAACTCATTTTATGCATAAATAAATGACTACTATTAATGTTTTGATGAGTTCCATAACAAAACATATGAAATTACAGCCATTTTGTCAAAAGCAATTTGAATACAAGGTCTTCTATGTTACTTGACAAATTGGAAATGTTACTAGCAAAAAAGTTATTGTTAATGAATAATAGGTGCCTATTTCAGTTTCCCATTCCTATAGCAGGATACCTGAGGGTAAAGAATTTGTTCAAGGAGCCGCATTTAGTTCACCATTTTGGAGACTGGAATCCAAATGGCAGAACTCCCATTCTTTTCAATGCAGCTTTAGTATGGATGTATCATGGAAGAAACTAAAAAGAATAACTGAGTAGGATTGGAATCCAGAGAACTACAACCTACATTCTCAAAAATTAGCTCAGGGTCCTATAAGACTGTTTAACTCCTTTTGAGGGAAATAGCCTAATGATCTTTTATTATCCCCCACCTCTAAAAGGTCCCATCACCTCATAACATTACCACAGTAAGTACCAAGCTTCTAACATATGAACCAATGGGTCATAAATGACATCCAAATCTAATGGAAATAGGAGATGGTGGGAAGAAATCTTCTCTCAACATACACAAGGTATTGTGGGATCCAAACAAACACAAAAAGTGTAACCAAGGAAAGTTCCATAGCACATGAGTGCTAATCACAGTATAACAATACATCAAGAAGTTGTATAATGCCATGGGATTTTCTGTTTAAAAAGAATGCTAAAATGCATTTATGCATAAGACTAAAAGAAATAGGTTCTGAGCAGAAGGAAGGCTGACCCAGACAAACCTCTGTACTGCTCACTGTGGGTGAGTGGGCCATTCCTAACTGTTCAGTCTCTGTGCCTCCCTTTTCTCTCAGACCACCACCTTCTCTATTCCATTCCTTGCACCTAAACTTCATTTTCACTGCAATCAAGTCGAAAAGAATATATCCTCCCACTCTCCCATATGATGACAGCTTCCATTCCTCCCAGCCACAGTAACAAGGGATGTTTCTATTTAATTAGCAAAAGTGATGCAACCAAGCAAAAATAGATGGCAGTGGAGTACCACATCATATTGGATCAACAATGCCATCAGCTACAAGATAACGCTATCATTTTTTTTTTTTTTTTTTGTCAACAGCAAAAGCTGAAACTCCTGTGCCTGCTGTTGGGTCACACAATACCAAGGTACTTGCAAGCATTTAGCCCACCCTCCCCCCTACACACACACATACCAGTTCTTGCCTTGTGGTTTTATCTTTATTTCTGATTAATTGGAAATGACTCACTGCTTCAGTGACTTCTCTTGGCATGTAATTGGCAGTCTTTTCTTTCATATTTTTATACAAAATGCTGCAGAGCATCAGCCATTGTTCTTATCATTCTTTCTGAGGTCCTGGAAACATTTGGGCCTTGCTTTGCAGGACGAACTGGCATCATGGCTCTCATTGCAGTCTCTAATACCTCTTTCACCATTGCTGACATCATGCCGCTGTTCTTCACATCTGTGTCTCTCTGTGTCAAGGACCAAAAACCTTTTTGTTCCATTTTTGAGTTATAATTCATTTCTACTATAGAGATTTAAAGTGACAATTAAATTATGTGGGATATTGTGAATGCTCATACTTGAGTGAAATTCATTTTAAAGAACAAGATACCCATTTACAGGTAATAACAGCTCAGCCATGGTGAGGATGGAAATGATCCATGAATTCTTGTTGAGGAACTTAAAGTAGGAGGAGCCAGGGGGCAGATATCTTACACTTGACTAGAACAGTACTGAGGCTTGTCTTCCAGACATCCATGCATCATCATTTTTGAAATAAGATATAGATAATACAAAAGGCACCTATCAAAGGACCATTTCAGACAATAAGTGCTGTATGTGTTAATGCCGAAAGACAATAATTTGTTTCTCCCCAAAGAGAAAAGTGAACACAATTATGGTTTGAAATCCTGTGGCCCTACTTCACAATTACAAAATATTGAATAGTACTATTTTATGCAGAAAAATATAATTATGAAACTCATGCAGTTTTATAGCACAGTCATAGTGCAGCCCTCCAGTCATATCAGTGACACAAAACAGGAAAGGAATACTGATACTAAAAACTCTGCATGGAATTCCTCGGGACCTGACCCAGACTACTTCCCTTCACTCTGATACATGAGAGGACCTGCATGTAGTTATAATCAAAGATTTACCCACTCAAATATTCTCACTTGTGTTCAAACCACCATTATTTAACAAACTCAGGTAAACTCCTCAAAAAGAATAATGAGGCCTGAGGATGGTGATTAGATCCCTGCTTGGTATTCCTGCCTGGAAGGTAAAAGAGCTGAGTGGCCAATCAGCTCTAGTGTAGAGGACAGCCATTCATGCCTTGCAGCCTGCCTCCATAAAGTGTATGTCTGATAAGCCAGAGGGTATATCCCATAAATCTGGGCAAAGTACAATGGATTTTAATGTTATTCTGAAATATATGCCCATAGCACCTCTTACAGGGGTTGAACTATGTGTCCCAAAATATAGGCTAATGTTCTGATATGTAGTACTTAAAACCTAACTCTATAAGAAAACATGACCAAATTAAAAATTAGTTCTTAGGATAGGCCTAGTCCAATGTCAATAGGGTCTTTGTAAAAAGGAGGACATTAGACAGGTGACATTCTCATGTTAAGGAAGCGTGCTATGTAGACATTTGGTACAATGCACCATAAACCACAGATGGGAGATGATGAAAGAGGGATCAAATGGAGTATAATAGTGTCTGGACATCTTGATTTCTGACTTTCTGGGAAATATGTGTTGTCTTATATGCCTGGCTTGAGATAACATGCTATTGCAATACTCAGAAACTCACACAGCATACACAGTCTTTCTTTAATGAGCTTCTGAGACTGATCAAAAGCCAGTGTTTCATTAGTGGCCCAAAATATTTTCAGAGAATGGTATGGACAAGGAAAGTCAAAACATATCTTTTTCACTTACTGTAAGCCAAACAAATGCAACAGACAACACCATTTTTGGCTTGTGATGGGTTTCTCACAGCTACCATAAGAAGTGCTGATGTAAATTTGGCTGAGTGGCCTTTTCTCACTGGAATGTGAGCAAAACAAAGCAGTGCTACATCACAACAGGGATTTCCAGCACAGCCCTTTCTTTAAAGGAGAAAGTTGGTAAGCACTCCAATGTCTGAAGAACTATTCAGATCATAGCTACTGTGAACAAAATGTGTAGGGCTCATCAATGAAGTCCTGGGGACCAGAAATTCCACTCCTAGTAATGAAAGAGATTGTAAAAACCTTTTCGCTTATTCTTTGTGAATTTCATATCATACCCTTCAATTCCACTCATCTCCCTGTCGATCCTCCATATCTGCCCTCTTACTTTGCAATCACCCCTAAAAGAAAGTAAAAAATAAAAACATCTCACCATGGAAGCTGCAGTGTGACAGTGTACCACATGGAACACTTTTGTGTCCAAACAGCTCTACTGGCAAACCTTTATTCCAATGAGTCATTGGTCTAGTTTGAGACCTCTAGTTTCTGCTACACTATCAATACTGGATTTTCTCTGGGCCTCCTCTCAGATCTGTTGTTGCCCTCTGTCATGGAGATTCTGCAGCTTTGGATCTGCAGGACGAGTTTATAGACAGAGTAGATGTTGAGGAGAGCCACCTCAAAGCCCTACATCTGGGCCTGGGTGGTATCTGAGTTGGTCAGCTCACCAGCTCTTTTGCTTTGCCCTGACCCCCACAAGGGGTAGGTCAAGCTCTCTCCCTCTCATGCCCTTGGGGTCAGCTCTCCCATGATGCCCAGGTGAGGGGCAGAGCTGTACATGACCACCCTCATGACCCCAGTTCCTCTGCTCTGTATAGTGCACACCATTTTGATTCCCTCTCTCTCCCACCTCTCCACCACGTGCTTGCTCATAATAAAGGCTCAGGCATGCCCTGGGTGTGTCCTCCACGTGTCCCAATGAATTAGATTTTAAATTGAAAACATACAGATAAAACTTAACTTCCAGTGCCTGAAGTTAATAGTTTTGTTAAGAATTCTAGACCTCACTATCTTCTCAAGCATTTAGATTATAAAATCACCTGAAGACATTCTGTCTTCTGAATAAAAACAGAATCAGAAAGATTTCATCTGATCTTATTCAAGACATGCTATGGCTTAAAACACCCAAGATGAAAAAAAAATTCATTTTAATCCAAAGTCAGCCAAGGATTCCATTGAACACATCAAGGTCTGAGTTTATGTCTTCAGTTCTACTTACTGCTGAGGATTGAGGGCCTCTGTATTCAAGCTGCTGCACATGGACCATCAGGATGAAGGTATCAAGCAAAGGTCGACTGACTGCTATCCACACAGCATTAGAGTATGGGTCAAGAAACTTAATTTTTCTCCTGCTATATATTCTGACAGAGGTGTACTAACCTGATATAGAGCTGTTTGAAGCCTTAAAAATTTAAGCTTTAAATTGTAGTATTTTTTTTCTCAGTAATCACTTTATGTATTCACAGGGAAATAGTTTCAAGACCCCTGTCCCAGCCAGGCAAGAGTGGCACATGCGTTTAATCTCAGCACTTGGGAAGCAAAGGCAGGCAGATTTCTGAGTTTGAGGCCAGCCTGGTCTATAGAGTGAGTTCCAGGACAGCCAGGGCTGCACAGAGAAATCCTGTCTCAAAAAAAAAAAAAAATCAAGACCCCTGTCCACCATTCACAGCTCAAGTTCATATCAGAAAATAGAGTAGTATTTACACAAAACCCACCTATTTATCTTAAGCTATTATAATAAGTTACTATTTTTTAGGGGGGGCCTAGAATAACACCATGGTAAGTAAATAGTTGTTGAACTATATTGGATTTGATGTAATAATGTACTGATTAGTCTTAACTGTCAACTTGACACACTCTACAATCACCCAGGAAGTGAGAGTTAATGAGACATTGTTTAGATCAAATTTGCTTCATGAGCATGTCTGTGGCAGAGGGGTGACTAGATCCCAGGGAAGAATCTGTGCACACTCACCTGTGTAGCTTGAGATGAGCCAGGTGCCAGGAAGTTCTGGCAGAACTGCTCCACCAGAGTTGTTATGGCAGGCCCAACAGGAAGGGGCATGCGGAGGGCATTTCCTGGGGATCCATATGTCCAAAGAGAAGCTTGGCAGGAGAAGCCGAGTGATGACTGAGCCAGGGAGGCAAGCAGATGCTGCTCAGTGCCTGTAGTGACACCCCAGACCTTCAAAAAAGTTCCAATTGTGAAAAGCATCTCTTTTTCCTGGAAACCAGAATAGGACTGTTCTGGGAAACACAGGTGTAGGAGGGAAACACAGAAGAATAAAAGAAAAATGTATCAGAAACTGAGAAATCATAAGACAGGCATCATTTTTTCTACCCCTTCATATCTCCAAGAGACAAGGAGGACTAAGAAGCATTTGCTTCAAGAAAGGGAGAGCTTCCCCAGGTCTAAACCACCAGCCTGGGAGCACATAGGGGGGGACCCACGACTCCAGCTGTATATGTAGGGGAAGATGGCCTTGTTGGGCATAGGTGGGAGAGGAGATTCTTGGTCCCATGAAGAACGAACACAGAGTCATGGGGAATGTTAGGGTGAGGAGGGGGTAGTGGGGGTGGGGGTAGGTGGGGTATAGCCTCATAGAAGCATGAGGAGGGGGGTTGAGATAGGAGGTTTCCGGGTGGTGGAGGGAAGTGGTGTAAGGGGATAAAATCTGAAATGTAAATATAATACCCAATAAAAGAAAAAAAATAAAGTAATTAAAAAAAAAGGGAGAGCTCATCATTTTTCTTTTAATTAAATTTTTATATAATATATTTTGATTATATTTTTTGCCCTCCTCTAACTCCTTCCAGATTCTTCCCACCTTGCTACCCACCCAGCTTTATGTTCTGTCTTTCCTTCAAAAACAAAACAAAACAAAACAAACAAACAAAAAAAAACAAGAATCAAAACCAAATAAAGAAAATCTAAAAAAATCAAAACAAACATGCAAAAGACCAAGACCAATAAGATTCTTTAAATTGCCAAAATGAAACAAAAGTACACACACACATGCTGATTTCATGTTGGCTAACTACTGCTTTGGACTATGGATGACACACTCCATTGGAGAAAATTAATTTCCCTTTTCTGTCCAATATCAATTGTAAACTGCTTCTGGATTAGTGGTGAGACCTTATTTTCACATCTCCCTCTTAGTGATGAAATCCTGTTTGGCTTCAGCCTGTGCAGAACTTGTGCATTCTGCCAGTCTCTGTGAGTTCATATTTTCCTCAATTCAGTTGTGTCTGGAGGTGCTGCTGTCTTGGAGTCTTGGATCACCTCTGGCTCTTATAATATATCTGCCTCCTCTTCTGAACCTTGAGGGAAGGGCCTTGATTAAAGCATCAGTAATGAGTGCTCCAAATTTTTCATTTATTGAAAAAAGAAAGCTGAAGAATCCATCATTTAATGTGAAAGTATTCCTAGTAGAGAACTGGCTTTATTGCAGCGCCACAGTTATTACAACCTGCTATGGTCCTATAATTAAACCACACTCTAAATGCATATATCATGACTTCTGAGGCAAAGCCGTGAATTGTTTCTTTTGTTTAGTTACTAATGTTGCAGTAATGGTACTTCCCTTCATTGTAAATTTTCATTGAAAATTCCCTTCATTGTAAATAAACAACGTCCTTACTTTATAAAAGATTGTTTGTTAGCTTGGAAAACAAACTACCCATTTTTATAATGTTAGAAATGTGCATTTTGATTTCAAATAAGCCTTTTGTAATGTACTTGTGTGTGAACTGGGAACTGTTGAGTTTAACAACTGAGACTTATTCAAAAGAAGAGAAAGATGGGAGAGAATACAGAAAAGAAAGTCTTTTATTGGGGAAGAAATTATCAAAGATGCTGCTCAGAGATCAGGTAGTGCTGATTTAAAGAGAAATGTGTTCCACAAAAAGAAGACAATGTAACAGGTCAAATATGCATTGCCACATAATTCTAAAAAACATACTTTCCAACAAGCTATTAAGAAAAACCGGAGAAGTAAAAAGACGTTCTTGTGAACAACTAGAGGCAGATGTGAGCCAGGCCAAGTTCCCAGTTGAAACTGTTCCAAATGGAAAGAGACTCCAGCTAAGCTGAAGGCACTGGCACCTCTCCCAGGTGCCCTGGTTACTGAATCCTTCCTAATCTTAATGGTTTTATAATATCAAAGTCACATGAAAATAACATACAATTTCTTTGAAAATTGTGTGCACGGTGAAGGACAAGAACCTGAAGACAGATGTTTAGGTAATCTCAAAATATTGCTTGCTGTGAATGCTGTAACTTTTGCTATAGATTCTCATACATTTCTGGATCACCAATGTCTAATTCAATAGGTGTTGAATGGTACTTTGGATTCTGTATTTCAACAAGAAAATTCCTGGTCCATAAGTCATTGTTCTACCCTTCCTTCCATCCGATACTGATGTAGATGAATTACACATTCATGAATCTTCTCTATGGTATAGACTGGGAGTCGTGTAAAGTCCTGCAAAGGGCAACAGGAAAGTCTTCCTCCTTATGAACTGGCTTGACTGTTACCTGTGGCCACTTCTACCTTGACCAATTTTTTTTACCTTTACTGCCATAAAAAGAATCTAAGTTGGTTATAAAGTCTATTAGTTATAAGATCTAATGGAAATATTATTGTCTGAACTGTGAAGTCATCCAGTTTAATATTTATAAAAGTATAAAAGGTTATTAAAGATATCCCATCTATATAACTCACTGTTAAGTAGACATAAATAATCTTTCTATTATAGGCACACTGCCCTTACTATCTCCAGAATGCTACACAGAGGCTCATCCTTTGGATATATAACCATTTTTTTTTACAATGGAAAAGATAACAAATTTCTCCCTCCTGGAGTTCATGTACTCATGAACCATCTTTCACCTTGCCATGAGACAAGTAAGAAAACTAGAAACAGAAATTCCTGAAATCGTAAGGACTTCTTTCAATTAAATTAACCAAACTATCAACATTTTGGTTTCAAAAATAACTAAGCAAATGTTTACTTGCATCACATTTTAGTTTTTAAAATGGAATATTTTACTTTGATTTCTGCAAAATAATGTAACTATTAAAAGTGAAAAGAATATTAGAGTCTGATGTTCCTATAGCCTTACGTAATCAGAGAATAACATTTATAATGAATCCACGAGGATCACTTTACATTACTATTGAATGACTATTCAGTTAATATTGTATGGATTATTACAAATAAAAAAGAGGCTACAAAATATCTTTTGTTAATTATTTTAATGGTCATACATGTGATATTTTGTTAAAAAAACATTTCAGGCCAAGTAGTTTAAATTTACACAAGTGTATGGTCCAGAACTATAAGCATAAATTATATTGCTTCAAACCTTTAATGACTATTTTTATTAAACAATCCTTAGCTTTTTCAGAGATATTGCAAAGTGTTTCAAGAATTATATATACAGCCTCCTGGTGTTGATAATAATTAAAGCATACAGGGAGACCTACAGAAAAATGTTTCCAGATCTCTTACCCCATGTTAAAATCTCTTCTGGTTAGCCTCTTTTGTTTTAGCCCAGGAACAGTCAACAGCTGTAACCAATCCTGAGTTCTCCTTTTACTTTTCTACTGGGAGCCAAAGAGACAAGGGATTTGTACATATATATTTGTACATGTTGACTTTACCATCAGTATTGTTTTCCTACATCTTGCTCTCACTGGCTTATTTTACTTACTTTTCATTGTATATAATTTTAAACAGACCCAAGTCTCTATTGAAGTAGGCATACTGTATCAAGGAAGTCTATACCATATCGTTAACATAATATTATTTATCAATACTTTTCTAAAAATTTATTATATTACCAGAACTAGTCCAGATATTTTACATATATTAAAACTTCAAAATTTAAAAACAAAACAAAAAAACTTGTTTTTATTCTGATGTTTATAACTTCTTATCTTACTTCAGACCTTACTACTTAAGCAGCCTGGCCCAAATATATAAATCTAAGATTTGCAGGAATATCTAAATTCTGGAACATTCCTACTCTGGTATGCTTTTTTCTTGAGCCATAACACAGACTAACTTTTGCATACACTTTAAATATAGTCAATATCATCAGCTTACACAGTTTAATCCTTAAGTCATGAAAATCAATTACAACCAAGTTACATTGAAGAATTTACAAAGGAGCAAGACACCTATGCTCTCATCAACACCTTTGTAGACATTAGTTCGTCCTCAAAGATTTATTTTTTCACCTGAATAATGAGCTAGTATACCTAAGCTGGAAAGGGGTATGCATTCAACTTAACAAATATTTTCCATATTCTAAGAGAACCAGAATGCGAGACAAAGGTGCCCATCGGGACTACTAATACTATTGTACAAAGAAATCATAAGGCGAAACAGAAGATTCTGTCAAGATCACACAGAACAGCAAGTCATAATTCAGCTTTGTTTTTCTTAGTCAGAGTCTGTCTCATCCACTGAGGCCTGGACAACCTTTGAGAAGGTGAATTAATTATTAAGCAATTTCTGTAAAATTCCTGAAGTCAGCTTCTTCCTTCCACCCCAAGGGAAATGATGCAAACAAATGTACAAAGTGGGATGCAATTAAAGACTCCATTGATTTCTTTCCCTGACTGTACTTCAGTAACATTGCAGGTTTAAGATTTGTTTCCCCAGCAAACCAGTTTCCTGCAAAAAACTCAAAGGAGCTTTCAACTTTTTGAATCTGAGACATGTTCTGACATGCTTTTCATTCCTCTCTTAATACAGTCTCAGTTAAGAGCATCAATTGTTTGTAGCTATTCCAAAGAAGATTGTTAGCGAAGTCTATAAAAAGCAGTAAAAATTTTCTAAAAGATGGTAAGAAAGGGCCATGAAGGTTGGGGGTTTAGCTTGATGGGAGGAAGCTTGCTTAGGAAAAGCAAGGTGTATTCTGTTCCCAGCACCAAATGAGAATAAAGATAGTGAAAATAATAAGCTAATTTTAGATTGCTGAATGTCTCTGGCATATTTTCAATAATGTTTTCAATGTCTCCATTATAGCTGTGCTTGTCTGGCACAATAGACTTAAGGTAGACTTGGCTAACTCTTTTTGACCAATGTTACAGAAAAATAAAAAAGGTGTGGAAAATGTTTTTTAGACAAGATCGTACTCTGAAACCCAGGCAGAGCTTAGACCTAAAATTATATCTTTGTGCCACCATACTGGGATGACATAAATATTTTAATTAATTTATCTTTATTTTATGTGTATTGGTGTTATGCCTACATGTATGTTTGTGTGAAGGCATCAGACCTCTGAAAAAGAAGTTACTGGCAGTTGTGAGTTGCCATGTGGGTGCTGGGAATTGAACCCTGAACTTCAGGAAGGGCAGCTAGTGTTCTTTAACAGTAAGCCATATCTCTAGTCCTCTGACATAAGTATTTTAATCATTGTCAATATACATGCTGTTGTGGGAAATCAACAGCTTTTAAACGTGACTTACCCAGCAACAGGAAGTTAATGACTGATATGAATGGGGTCTGCAGGAGACCATGGCTTTGATGTTTCCATCCTTTTGTCTGCTAGTACTTCCTTCTCTGATGGACTCCTGGCAGGGGTTTAAATGCCTCTGACATTCCAGGCATAGTGTCTGTGCACCACAGCACCCAGGAAGGGATTCTTTCTCTAAGATCAAGCAAGTCCTATTTTATACACACACACACACACACACACACACACACACACACAAAAATCATTAACTTGAGTCAGACCAGCTTCCTGGCAGATTGAGACTTGGGGCTTGGGCCAATCTTATCTCCTACTTGACCAGTGGTTCCCAACGTTTCTTTACTAGAGGTCCCCATGTTGTGGTGACACCAACCATAAAATTATTTGTTTTGCTACTGTTATGAATTGAAATGCAGATATCTGACATGCAGAATTGCTTATATGTAACCTTGAAAGGGTTGTAACATACAGGTTGACGAAAGCTACACTAGACTGTCAGTGGTGTGATCCCATCTGACAACGGGTGCTATACAGGCTAGAAGAAGCAAGAGTACTTCTGAGGTCACAAGTCCCCACCACCCTCACTGCAACACACCCACTTTATCTCTGTGTCTTTCATCTTTAGTGTCTTCTAAAAATAATCAAACATCTGGTGCTCCCCCCCAAATAATTGTTGTGTTTCAGTTCTTTTCAGAATTCACTTGGTATTGTCTTACCAATTTTGTAGTGCATTCTGTATCTTCTGACTTGTTTTAGAGAGAGACATTTATTCATTGCTGCCTCCCATGTCTGAAACAGTGAATGGCAGTGTCAAGCCTTCAATAATCAAGTAGAAATTAAAGATAAATAATCAAATACCCTCCATATCCACAGGACATTTGCATGGATCAGACATAACGTAGACACTGATGGAATACTCACTCACCTTTAAGAATCCCCTCCTAATATTCCATCATATTGTCTGTCAGAAGTCTAATATGTGAATTTCAGACAAATGTTCACTGTGACATTTTCCTGAATGGGTGAAAGACAAAAAACCAGAAAAGGATCATTCTGCTGATGGTTGCAAGGAGCCTGAGTTATTCAAGGATCTGAAAGAGAGTCAGTGTTATCCAAACAGAGTGTGAAAACAGAAAGTCTGCAGTGATAGAGAGGAGGCAAAGGGTAGCTTACAGGGGATATGGATGAAACTACATTCTTCAGTCAGAGGAAATACTGACATAAAAAGTCTGTAGGACACCTGCATTATATTTCTCCAGCACCATGTTGAAGTTACATATTGTAAACATACCATGTGTTAATGATATTGTAGACATTTCTGGAGACTGAATCACCGTCTGAAAGAGTATTACAATGAGAGAATGCTTTATGAATTCCAAGCAAAAGTTCCTATAGCTTATTTAAACCCAGATCATTTGTAAACTAGGCCAGATCTTTTTTTACACATAGCTTGAACACTGGCTTGTGTCTTGCTATTTCTTAGCTTTAACTGGTGAACATAAGTTTGGAAAACGGGAGTTACAGGTTGTTGGATTTTCAAGGCCCGAGAAAGGATCAATCTTGTTATTTATCTCTGTCTAAAGATGTGCAATGAAACTTACCACTAGCAGAGTCTGTTTGAAGAGGTTATTTACATTAACTACTGCTCAGCCTGCAATTCCTAAGTCTGGTTTAATTTGCTCTATAAATGTGTTGTGGCAAAGAAAAGAAAAAATTCTTCCCCAGTAACTTCTGTTTGTCCATTCTGACTAAGGCAACTTTCATTTTTGAGTTTTATCAGAAGTCTCATTGACCTGAACAATAGCAATAAATTGTCCGTTTAGACAACAAATACAAATTCTATTTAATCATTATGAGTACAATCCTTTTAGGTTGTATTATTTTATTTTAAGAAATATATTCACTATAGGCTAAGAAATAGCATATTGATATTATCTGTAACACAAGCAGTTAGACAGATTAAAATGTAGGTTAATGGCTATTAGGCTAGTAGGTTAATGGCTGTTTGACACACAAAAGGTTTACCTCCCCTCTAAGTACTCAGACAGACGATACTAAAGTGCTGTTTAATTTTAGCATCTTAAACTGAGTTTGGCTGTATCCTTAATATGAATTGAACAGGAAAAGATGCTTAAGTCTATTTTCAAGACTTTAAAATAATGTAATGCAAATTTATTTTTTCAATTTCACAGGCCCATAAATTCAGAGGTTCAATTATCAGGCTCCTAACCCAGTGACATCACAGCCAAAGCAAAAGCCATACGTTTCCAGAATCCACTTGGCTACATCCCATCTTTACCTCTCAGGCTACGTCATCGCCCATATAAATAGGCAGACCCCCTGACCTCTCTCTCTCTTCCTCCTCTTCTTCTTATCTCATCTTCTTGTCTCTACCTTTGCCCTATCTCTTGAATAAACCTCTCTTAGAACCATTTGGTCTGGTGTGGTCTGTCCCAAGCCATGCCCGGACATCATTGATGCTTTGTCCGGGAACTGAAGACTTCAGGAACCATGATCCGTGCAGCAGCCTCCTCTGCAGGACCAACGCTAAGTGGATTGCTGCCACTGCCACCACCCATTGCCACTGCTATACCAAGTGGACTGTATCTGGTGATACCTGCTGTCACAGACTGCATGAATTTCTACTGCTACTGCAGACCAACTCCACCTGCCGCTATGAGGCTCATGGAACTTCTATCATGTGAGCTGCGCCACTGCGGCCCCTCACAAGGGGCTAGCATATGGGCTAGGCAGCCAGATATGCCCCACACAGACCTCAAGGTTCCACATTTCCTGATACCAGGTGCAAACACACACCGGCATATTGATTGGTAAGGAGCTTCCAACTGTCGGGAGAGACCCTCAATGCCCAGATAGCGGCTGGCCAACCTTTTCTGAGCTGAGGGGTTGGCATTTCAATGCCTTAATCCATATGACTGGCCTCCTGGCTGACCTAAAAGTTAGAACTTAAGCCCTTGAGTGACTTCCCTTCTCGAAAGCAGTTCATAAATCCTCCAAGCTATTGCAGCAGCTGGTAAATTTTTGGTACCAGATTGAGCTGCTTGTGGCAATTTCTGGGAGATCACAGCTGCAATAGCCCCTAGAGATTCTTGAGGTGACCTAAATTTCTAGCTTGGCTGTCTGGTCTGTTGCCTACTCTTCTCAGGACGCTGGTACGAATAGTTCGGTAACACCTCCCATCACCCAATGGGAGCTAAATTGTCTTCGACTGTATCTCCAGACACCCTACTGGGTTGTCTCCTGAAAAAACTCAAATATCTAAATTTAATGCCTGATTTGAGGCCTTCCCAAGTAATACACCTCTGCAATAAGGTCTTAATTCAGTACCCTCTAGATAATGATTCAAAATGGCCACCTAATGGCACCCTAGACCTGATCATTTTGAAAGTTCTTCATACGTACTGGTAAATGGAAAGGGGTTCCCTATATCCAGGCATTCATTTATCTTCTATCTCAACACTTCATTTGTTCTGCCTGTTCCCCACCCCAATTTCTCTTAGCCATGAAACCTAGTCAACCACCGTTAGATGACACTAAAACTCTAGATCCAGCCAATGAACCTCCTCCCTTCCATTGCAGAACTGTTTCCATGTCGCCAAAAGCCCAAACTGCTGCCTTAGTTTCTTCTTCTCATCAGGATACCTCAAAGCCTACTAGCCTGACCTCTCCAGATGCCTCCCCTCCCTCTGTGCCAGCTGCAGGCCACTCTAATCCCTCTGCATTGGTGTCAACCTTTACTCCTTCTATCACACGTTCTAAGACCACAGCCAACCCCCAATTCCTTTCTCTCCAGGGACACCTGAACCAGCACCTGTCCTTTCTCTAAGAGAAGTGGCTGGGGTTGATGGTCTGGTTAGAGTACATGTTCCTTTCTCACTGAGTGAAATTTCTCAAATAAAGAACACATTGGTTTCCTATACCTCTAACTCCTTTATTAAAGAGTTTCTTTACATTACTCAATCTTATAGCTTGACTTTCCATAATGTACATATGATTGCATATTATGTCACATGCAAATCAGATTCATAAAACAGACGGAACTATCCAATTGGATCTGAGGCAGTTCCTGACCAGGATCCTAGATGGAATTATAATTCCACTGGTGGTTTCTTAGCTAGAGATAGATTTATAACATGCCTTTTGGCAGGCCTAATAAAGGCAACCTTAAAGCCAGTAAACTTTGAGAAACTCCAAGAGATTGTCCAGGACAAACTGGAAAACATGTCTCAGTTTTTAGAATGCTTCACGAAGGCTTTACTACAGTATACCAATCTGGATCCTGAAAACCCAGAAGGTAAGCAACTTATAATTACCTACGTTTTTTCCCAGAGCTACCCCAACATAAAGGCTAAACTTAGGTGATTGGAGAAGGGGACCCTAACTCCACAGGCAGAAGAAGTATTGGCCCTGGCCTTCATGGTGTACCGTGAGAAAGATGAGAAAGTCCAAAACCAGAAATACCATATGCTGGCAAAGGCTATTCTACAAGACTCAGCTGGTACCCCAGACTTCTGGTCTTTGAAGATTCAGGGACCACCAGGCCCCTGCCATAAATGTGGTCAACAAGGTCATTGGGTGAGGGCTTGCCCCAACCCCAGCAAGCCAAGAGGACCATGTCCTAGGTGTCATAAGAAGGGACATTGGGCTGTCAATTGCCCTCACATCGCCCAGAACAGATCGCTCCCAGAAAACCCTTCAGCTGAACTTCTAGGCTTGGCTATGGATGACTGATGCAGCCCAAGCTCTCTCGACTTGACCACACCTATCACTATCAGGGAGCCCTGGGTAGCTATCATGGTATGTGGACCACCCACCTCCTTCCTCTTGGACACTGGGACCACTTACTTGGTCCTGACTAAGTTTTGGAGACCTACTTCACCTTTGTGTTTTCCTATTGTCGGGATAAAAGGGTAATCTTACCTTCCTTACCAGACTGCCCCCCCCACACACACACTTAGTTGCATTTTTAGGGGCGTATCTCTCACCCATTCCTTTTTGGTAGTGCCTACATGTCCTGTCCCCTTATTGGGAAGGGATATTTTAGCTAAGTTGGGAGCTTTTATTTCCTTTGCTCCCCTGATTCACCTAAACCAAAGCTTGCCAGCAGTTCCTCTGCTCTTTCTGCTAGTCAGTCAACCTACTAACACTAACATGTTATTTCACTTAACAGGTTCTCAGATAGACCCCCTAGTTTGGGACATCCAGAACCCCTCTGTTGCTAAACATCATTCTCCTAGGTACATCACCCAAGCTCAATACCCCCTCTCTGTCCAGAGCTTCAGAGGACATAAGCTTATCATTTCTGACCTCTTAAGGAAAAAACTCCTTCACCCCACCTCTTCCTCCTTTAACACCCCTATACTAGCAGTTAAGAAACTTAACGGTACTTATTGACTGGTTCAAGACCTCAGAAGCATTAATTCTGCAGTGGTACCCCTCCATCCTGTTGTGGCTAACCCTTTCACACTTCTTTCTACTAACCTCTCAGGGACTTCTCATTTTTCAGTCCTAGATCTCAAGGATGCATTCTTCTCTATCCCTTTAGATGCCCAATCACAGGACATATTTGCCTTTACCTGGACAGAGCCTGACAGCCACCTTTCCACCCAACTTACCTGGACTGTTTTACCCCAGGGATTCCGGAACAACCCACACCTATTTGGCCAGGCCTTGGCTCCTGAATTGCTCTCTTTATCTCTCCCTAGATCTAAGGTTGTACTCTACATAGACAATGTCCTTCTCTGTAGCCCTCTATAAAGATTAGCCAAGCTGTCACCTCTGCTCTTCTAAATTTCCTTTCCAGTTGAGGCTACAGGGCCTCACCTTCTAAAGCCCAACTGTCCACTCTTCTGGTCACCTATTTGGGATTAACAATTATCCCAACCCACAAGACTATTACCTTAGATAGAAAGAATCTGATTAAGTCTCTAACCGTTTCTTCTACAAAGAGATTTTATCATTCCTAGGAATAGCTAGCTTTTTGTGTTCCTGGGTTCCTTCCTTTTCCCTACTATCTCACCCCTTATATAAAGCAATGTTAGGCCCCACCCACAAACCTCTTCTCAATCCTGTTACCAAGCCCTTTCAAAGGCTCCAACAGGCACTCATTAAGACCCCAGCCTTGCATCTCCCTGAACTGACTCATCCTTTTTCCCTCTACGTAACTGAAAAGGAGAAATTTGCCCTTGGAGTCTTAGGTCACAAACTGAGACCATCTTTTGTACCTGTAGTAACTTGTCAAAAAGACTAGATCTAACCATCCAGGGATGGGCACCTTATATTCATACCTTAACAGCTGCTGAACTCCTTAATCGAAAGTCAAAGAAACTAAACTTGGGATAGCCTATAACTGTCTTCTCTTCTCACAACCTGTCACAACTCCTAACTTATAAAGGCTTACAGACTCTACCTCCCTCCAGGGTTCTTCAGGTAGCTCTAATAGAAGACTCCACACTCACCCTCCAATCATGGCTGCCTCTTAATATTTTCAATCTTCTTTCTTGACCAAATACTGACCACTCCCTATCTCACTCCTGCACTGAAACTTTAGAGAAACTATTACCTCATCCTTTACACATACAGGAGGGCACACTGCCTCAAGCCATCTATACCTGGTATACAGATAGAAGCTCCTTTCTACATGAAGGGGCCAAGAAAGCTGGATATGCCATAGTGTCAGACACCGAGATTGTATACATACAGGCCCTTCCTGCTCATACCACCAACTGATAGGCTGAACTAATAGCCCTTACCCATGCCTTCCAGCTGGCACAGGGACAATCCCTCAATATCTACACAGATTCTAAATATGCTTTCTATATTCTACTGTCCCATGCTGCTATCTGGAAGGAGCACGGGTTACTTACCACAAAAGGAGGATCAGTAACTAATGCAAACCAAATTATGGCCATGCTAAAGGCCTCCCATCTCCCCACAGCTATTGGGATTGTCCACTGCAGATCCCACTGCATAGATGAGTCTATTGTCACCAAGGGAAACAACTGAGCTGATGAGGCAGCTAGATCTGTGGTCCTTAGGGGTCTAGATACACCTCACCCTCTCAAAGGACATTCTTAAACTACAAAACACATCTCCACCTACACCCCCTGACACTCATCAAACTCTGTTCTAACTTCACCAACTCTTTCATCCTAACAGCCAAGCATTGTCTTATTTTTTTTAAGACCCACCTACAGCCTACTCCTGAGGACTCAAGTTTCTTAAAATCTATCACTGCTTTTTGCAAAATCTATCAGATATCAGATACCAACTCAGGGTATCATAGCACCACTTTTCCTATTCATCAGGCAAGAGGTTCCCCTCCTGGAACTGACTGGCAACTTGACTTTACCTACATGCCTGCTGTCAAACGTGCCAAGTACCTCCTAGTCTTGGTGGTCACCTTCTCAGACTGGGTACAGGCTTTTCCCACAACTAACAAAAGAGTTCAGACAGTCTTGGATCTCGTCCTCTGAGAGATCATCCCCCAAATTGGTGTCCCAGCCTCCCTCCATTCAGAAAATGGTCTTGAATTTACTTCCCAGGTTTCTCAAATTCTCTCTAAGGCCCTAGACATCTTCTGGCATTTTCACATTCCCTATCACCCTCAATCTTCAGGTAAGGTAAAAAGAACTAACTGCTTTTTAAAAACAACCCTTATCAAACTGTCACAGGAACTTCATCTTGATTGGATAAAACTCTTACCTCTGGCTCTTTTCAAGCTATGAGCTCTCCTCAAGTTTCCTCTCCTCATCTCACCCTTCAAACTCATGTATGGACTTCCAGTTCTAACTTCTGGTCTTTCACCTAAATGCTTTCCTCTCCCAGACCATCTACTCACCCCATTACTTTGCCAACTCTGTTCTATTCTATGGAACTTTGCTGACCACCATCTATCTCGACCACACACTGACCTGTCCACTGACTGTGAACATTGGAGACCAAGTCCTTCTCTCCCCTCCAGATCATTGGCCCTCACCCCTTTCTCCCAAATGGCAGGGCTCTTTTAAGGTAATTCTTGTGACCCCTACAGCTGCTAAACTCAAGGAACTCTCATTGGGTCCACTTGTCTCACCTCAAGCCTTTAATTTCTCCACCTAAAATTGACTCTTCTTCATACATGTCCACCCTAACAGGATCATACTCTGTTAAGTGTTAAGCTCCAGAGGACATCACGATCACACAACTTGTCCCCAATCCCAGAAAATGAGACTCCACTCCAGCAGCTGAGCTTGACCTCACTGTACTAGATAGACATGGGTTTCTCATCCTCCCCCTGCTGCTTGTTTCCATCCAGGTCAGCCCTTATATCTAGAGGTTCAAGGTTCAAGAAACCCCCACAGATAACAGTCTTTCCAAATAGAGTCAGGAAACTGCTTCATATCTCGAAGCCAAGAACCAATCCAAATTGCTATCATCCCTATATCTGTTATACCATCTAAATATTATATTCTCTATACTTGTTTTCTCTTTGACCAGATAAGTTATTGTAGAAACTGGCCAGACAATTATGGGGGCTACCCATATTAGTCTTGTCAGATACATATGCCAGGATCACAGACCAACCATTTCTTCTACCAACACAGCAACTTCAGAACCAATGGGGGGCTAGATGTCCTGACAGCTAACAAAGGTGGTCTTCGCTTGTTCCTCCAAGAAGAATGCTGTATTTTAAGGAACATGAGACCTCCAGTTCTTAGATTTTTGAAAACCCCATATGGAAGTAGATACTCCCTTATGTAACTCCCTTTCTAGTCATCCTTTTGGTGTTATTATTATCTTTTTTTTAAATTATCAAATCATAATTTTTACTTTTTAACACAGGGGTTGTAAACACAAAAATGCAGGATGTGGGGAAGGGGATGACACAGGAGCACAGGTGTTCAGGGGGAGTACAGATATCTTTCAGAACAGGGTATCAGCTGGGTGAAAGTTCAGAGAACAGGTCACTATGACTCTGCATGTGATTCACTTGTCCTTAGCTAAGTTGGTACTAGCCACCAAGGCTGCCTATTTACAAGGTCTATGACTACTTAGACTGGTAAATTTCCACAAAAGCTGCCTGTTTACAATAGTTTATAGCCATCTGCTTCAGTGTTTTTCCATAGATACCCAAGACTTTGTGTTAACAGGCATGCATGTCAGGCCTATTGCTGATTTTAGGCTTATGGCTGATTTTAGGCCTTCAATGTATAAGCAGGGCTGCCCCTGACATCTCCTCCCTTCTCCAAGTATAGAATTTCTGTGGCGATTCTAACTTTGCCAAGCCGGGGATAGAGGCCTGACCTCCAGTAATTAAAGGGGACCTTGTAATGGTTCCGGTCCTCCTGTCATTGTCCAGTGAGGCATGAGGGCCATACCCATCCTGATGTCTTTTTCCTGGAGAGGGGATACTTTTGACATCAACCCCTATGCAGTCAAGCTTGTCTCTCAATGTGGGGAGCTGACAGAAGGCAGCTATCATCCCTGTAGCCATCTTGAGCCATATACCCTGACAAGAGACTTGTTTACAACAGCCTACAACAGCTGATCACACTCTGATAATATCTTGTTTTAGATACCCAGGATTTTCCCTTGATTGTGTGAAACTTAAAGGTGTGTGACTTAAAGGAGTGACTAAAAGGCATGACTTAGAAGTGAGACAAATAAAAGGACAGAGGCAGACAGAAGAAGTACTTGGACTTGAGACTTGGACTTGGAACTTGGAACTGAGAAAGAGACTAGCAACTTAGAACTAGAGAAGGACTTGAGACTTATTACAGCAGGAACTAGAATTAGAACCTGAGACTTGGTGCTAGGAACTAGGGACTTGGAACTAGAAACTTGGAGAGAAGAAGAGAGACTGAAGAATAAACAGGATTGAATCACACTCTGGTCTCCATTCTTTGCGTCCATCCTCACTCTCTCTCTTGCTGAACCCCGACCCGCAAGGACTGGAGCAGCTTGAGGCAGTGCAGGCTCTAACAATTTAGCCCCCAAGGCTTTTGGCAATGTGGGTTCCAACACTGACAGAACGGTCCTCAACATTTTGGCCCCCAAACATGGGGTAGAGCAGCTCTCAACACCTCAGGGAACCCAGAAACATATTTTCAACTTTTCTTTATATTCCCTTTCAGTGTTTAGCCTCAGAGCCTAAACAAGAATTCAGATAGCCAGTCAGAGTGGGTTCTAGATGGGCCCTCTCTGCTTGGTCTAGGGGCAGAAGTCCCCTCTTTTAGGTTGGGTGGAGATGGGATTTGGGAACACCCTGGATAGAGTAACAACCTCATTTTGAGTCTTGTGGTCCTCCACAGCTAACTTATGATAATGTATCTGAATAGATTTTGCTATCAGATTATCTATCTGTTATTTTACAAAGTTAGTCACCCTATTTAAGGCCCAGGGACCAAAAGAAATAAGCAAAAATAACCCAATTAATGGTTCCAAGATGGAAGGAAGTAGGGTTGACAAACATGGAGAGTTGAAAACCAATTCTTGTACCAACTCTCATCTTTCTCTTTTTCTCTCTGTTTTTTCTCAAGGCCTTCTCTGACCCTTTTCATGCTCTCTCTAATCATCCCTGTTTTGTCTATATAAAAGCAACATTCTTCCTTAAGGGCTGTACACAGTCTAGAGCTGTACACAGTCTTTTCTATTGTAAAAGAGTAAATCAACTTCAATAAAGTCCTTTGCAGTTTTTGAAGATCACTTCAGACAGCGAAACAAGGGATTTCTTCAGATTAGAAATATCAATCTCTAGCTGTTTGATGTCCTTGTCAAAGGCCCATCAAAGGTCTGAGTAGTATAAGTCCAGAGGCCAGCATCAGGATTAAAACTCCTAACAGCAGACATCACGGGTAAGTCATTTTTACCTAGAAAGGAAAAAGAAGGGAATTCTCAGGGAGATTTCTCTTCCCTGGATGTCAATTGTTATTCATCTTATTTATAATTGGGCCTGGTTTTGTAGGGGTATCTATTTATTTCATTAATCTTTTTGGTGGTCATTTAGCTGTGCCTTCTGTGGTATCAAACAGGCATATCAATCCTAAGCCCCATATGAGAACTGGGTCCTGGCCATTCCATTTAATGGTAAGAGGGTCCTTCCACATAGCTGTGGCATGGTTTTTATTGGTCTCAGTGATGTAAAAGGCAGTCAGCGGCAGAGGTGTTATTATTTCTAACCAAACTATTAATCAGTTCCTGTTACAGGATTGCCAGCCACACTCCACAGAGGAACCTGATGCACACATCTACCAAGTGGACCCCAAATGTGAAAGCTAGCTACACCTCAAAATAGACTATGCCCCTATACAGCAGGAAGTAGTTTTAGAGACATGGAGCCCCTACCTCCCCTTTCACCACCGGCTTCTCCTCCCCCTTTTTTCCTTCTCTTTACAATAAGAAAAAAGGAAGTATGTTGGTATCAGGCTTCAAACCCAGTGGCATCACATCTAGGCAACCCCCCACATTGTTGTCAAGGCAAACTGCATACATTCCCAGAAACCTCCTAGCTACCCCCCACCTTTACCTGTGAGCGACTGTATCCCTGCCCATATAAATAGGCATTGACCCCTGACCTCTCTCTCATCCTCCTCTTCTTCCACCTTCTTGTCCCCACCTTTGCCCTATCTCCTGAATAAACCTCACTTGGAACCATTTGGTCTGGTGAGGTCTGTCCCAAGCTGCGGGTGGACAACATCAAATCATATGATTTGATAAAATTAAAACTAATCTAATTTTTCTGTTACAGATATTTATTATGAAAAAAAGTATTGCTAAACATTTTCAAAAGATTTTCTATTATAAAAACTTAAACCAAAACTGTGTATCCTTTCTGCTGAGTGTCTATGGCACCCTTGAACTAGGCATACTTATGCCTAGGTGAAAAGGAATGATCCACTTACAGGCATATGGCATGATCCCAACCAGGTATCTAATATGAGGAAGAGGGCTTATTTGTGTTTTTTCTGCAGTATGCTATATAAACATGGTGGCTTCCAGAATGATTTTTAGACATGCTGTTGCTGAGTCAAAGAATGATGCTGGTCTGTGAGCCTACTGAGTGTCCTGACAAGGGCGACTGGGAAGCTGTATTGGACATTTGTTCCTGACCCACCTTTTCTTGACTATATCCCAGATGGGACAAGCTGCCTTGCCTCAAGTTTTTAAACATTGTGAGACAAAGAATCAAAAAGAGAAATTAAAATTATAATGTCTCTTATATTTTTCTTAAAAGTGATCAGCTATTA
Source organism: Rhabdomys pumilio (assembly GCA_030674055.1). Classification (NCBI taxonomy): domain Eukaryota; kingdom Metazoa; phylum Chordata; class Mammalia; order Rodentia; family Muridae; genus Rhabdomys; species Rhabdomys pumilio. The sequence goes on along the minus strand of JANHMN010000012.1, from coordinate 73,891,771 downwards.
AGACTCAATCATGTACTGGTCTAGAAATCAATCCAATATTGGAAATAACAGTCTACATTTGGATGGCTGGATCTGGACATTTTCAGAGACATATTTGGAAGTTAGCTGCAGTTCTCTATGATGTTATAATAGCAAAAGATAAAGTTGGAACAGGATCTGGGTGTCAAACAAGGGTTAGTTCCTGTTTTAAGGCACTTTTAATTGTCAAGATAAAATTGGTTTTGTCTCTTCTACAGTATTCATTTTAACTTGCATTGACTGTATAGTTTCTAATTGTGTTAGTGTGTTGTAACCTGGCATGTCTGTTATGGGGGTCTATCAGCCAGCTTTTGTCTTACTGCCCTGACTATTAGTAAACCTTGATTCACTGAAAAAAAATCTTGAAAGTGCTGGAAGAAGTGTGTTAGGCTTTAAGCAGAAGCATGAGGGTAGTGAGCTTGATTATTGCTGGTGTAACACATTTAATTTCATTAATTGCTGGCACCACTGCTTCTGCAATAGAATTGAATTGACACAGGAGTTAAGACAGATACTTTTGTTAATCATCTAGCAAAAAAAAATGTTACTAATGTATTGAGTATACAAAAGGATTTATATAAGTGTCTGGAAAAAATAGATTGATGCTCTATAGCCTATTCAAATTATCTGAAGGAGGTTCAGGTTTCAAGAGTTAGGAGCACTTCACACAGGATACCTTGGGATCACAAATGAAAGGACAATGTAAGTAATAATAGATGCAGTAAAGTCAGTGCTCACCTGAAGGGACTACATAGACAGCTAGTTCAGTTCCTGCCTAAGCTTGCAATATATTGGCAGAGAGGTAAGTTGGAGTTAGACTGGTTTAATTAAGACATGTTAAAGAAGTCTTCATCCCGAAGTCAGTGCAGGAATAGATTATATAGCTTGATCATGCTAGCCCTCCTTGTCCAGGGAATACTTTCATTCCTGCCCATCATGTTAAAGCTTGTCTCTAACTACATCAAAATGTTGGCAACCAAAGTACATGACTTGAAACTGAAAATGGACTCCCAGACAAAGTTATTCATTTAATAGGCTGGTAGCCAAGGATGGGTAAGATTCTATACAAAGGTTTACCAACCTAAGACATAAGTGTATTGCTTATGATAATGCATATTCTATGATAGGTAAGGAAGGCTTTCTTGTCAGAACAACCTAAGACAGGCTCAGTCTGGTTTATGCAATAAAAAGGGGGAGATGTAGAGAGCTTTTAGGACTGCCTAACAGAAATCTGACATTGGCCAACAATAAGGAAATGGGCTGCTCAGATCATATGCCAGGAGGAATCTGACATAGTCTAAGGACAAGGAAATGGAGTGTAGGCAGGAATCTGACATTAGGCTAGGACAAAGAAATAATTTCAGGCAGAAATATAAATCCTAGGCTAGAACAAAGAAGAAATTTCAGGCAGAAATCTAAACCTTAGGTCAGAACAAAGAAATAATTATAGGCAGAAATCTAAATCTTAAGCTAGAACAAAGAAGTAGGCTTCACGCATGAAAATGACTTTGGGCTAGGACAGGGAAGTAGGCTCAGATATTTTGGTCATCCTGATAAGCCCTTAGAAATAGTGATCACAGGAGTGATCGAGGGACTCCATTTATTATTGTGCATCTTCTTTGACTATCTGGGTTTATTGTCTTGTTTTTTCCCTGACTATTTGCATCTATTGTATTGCTAGTTTCTCAACCTAGAACTTACCTTAATACTTGCATGTAATTTAAACAGTATGAAGGTAAAAAAGGAGGAGGAAGGATACAATAGGGGATTAATGAGTGGGGGAATGGGGAAGGGAGATGGATCTGAAATATAAATAAATAAAATATTGAATAAAGAAAAGCATGTATCCATGTTATGATATTATCTCCTTACTTTCTGAAATGTAAGACCTGAAAACTTACTTGCAATATCTAGATTTTTTTCAGTTGACTACAAGATCATTATCTTCCTTAATACTTCATGCCTCTTTATTTTTATTTCTTATTTTTAATTACAATTATTAAACCCAGTTTGAGGTTTGAGTTTCTTGGTCAACAACAAGAACATAGTAATCTTTTTTTTTTTTTTTTTTTTTTTTTTTTTGTAGTATTACATCTCTGGTGAATTCAATAAGAGATAAAAACCAAAGTTTTTCTATCTTTATTTTCTTTTTCAGAAGCATAATTGATGAAGCTGACAAGAGCAAAGAGAATCAGATAATAACCAGAAAGAACAAACAGGAGTTGCTTTTCTGCTCGATGATATTGAGTTTTGACCATGATGATGTAAGCGATAAGAGCCATCTCAGAATAAAGGCATCACAATTAAAGAATGGAGTCCTTTTTAGAATAGTGCTAATAAAAACCTGCAGTTAGTTTGCTACAGTACAATCCATTCTCACAAATCTCCATCTCCATTGCTGTTACTTTTGATTAATTCTTGCACTGTTTCCTTCTTGTAAGTTGTGAGGCTATTTTCTGACTCTCCCAACTCTAGCATGTTTTTCTCCACTGTCTATGCTGAAGAAGTATTTCTCGAACTTAATTATGAGCATATTGAATTCATCCAACTATTCTGCACTGACTCCCAAGGCTTAGAGATCATTTCATAAAAGATTCAGCAAGAATTTAAGAGCAGAGTGGATGACAATAAGGAATGGTATTCATTGATAAAGCAGTGTAGCTGCATATATGAACTCAGTGGAGACAACAACATGAACAAAACTTGTGCAACTCCAACCTGGACCAAATCTCAAAATAAAGGATAGAGGTATACATAGCAACATGATGATAGTAATGCAGCTATTTTCAATTACTAGCTGATAAGAGAAAGAAAGATAGTTTGCTCTAACAGTGTGGACTCTGGTAAGGTGACCACACTTCAGTAAAGACCACATGTCCAAGAATATTTGTGTATCATGATTGTGTCTTAATGGGTTTCAAAAACTAAAGACACTAAGTTGTTAAGTAGAAAAGGAGTGGTGGACTTGGGAAGAGATTAATGTGTGAATATGATTACAACAGCTATGAAATAACAATAACATTTTTTATTAAAAAAGAAAAACCAGGCATTGCAGTCATGCCTGTAATCCTAGTATTTAGGAGGTTAAGGTAGATGGGTTGCTGTAAGTGTTGAAGCCAGTGGTCTATATAACAACTTTCAGGGTAGTCTGGACTGTAGAGTAAAACTCTGTCTCAATAACAAACAACACAAAAATAGAAGCAAAGCTTATTTAGGGAAAGAGTTGACATGAAGTTGAAAGCTTTAGAAACCATATGAATTTTTTCATCCCACCTGTATTATTAAGACATTTCACATGTCCTGTGTGGTGTTTATTGTCAAAAACATAACTGTAGCTCTATAGTCATGACCCATATCTCTGTGGAAATTACTGTTCAACAATGTTTTGAAAATTTCATAGAGCATTGTGGACAGGAGGCAATTTGGGATGAGCAAACTGATGACCTAACAGCACTGACTTCAAAATGTCCATGAAGAATATTTGAATTTTTTTCTGTGTCTTTGACTTCATTTTCTATCTCAGTCCTTATCACCGTCTTGTCAATTTCAGCATTTACGTATTGTCAAAATGATGCAGACACACAAGCTCAGACTCAGACCACATCCATACATCCTCTCCAAACATATTCTTCAATATGTTCCCTTATAAATTTCCCAGGAGTTTCTTTTTCATGCCTTTGCATATTCCACCATCTGTGGTAAATGTCTCTTGCTCGCTGTACTTCATTACCAGTGTGAGTTTTCCTGGATTCTTTGCTCAAGGGAAGACCTCACATTTTTTAATTTTTAGTTTGTTTGTTTTTGGTTTTGTTTTCTTTTTTTTATTTTTAATGATTACCTTGGCCATTAAACGAGCTTCCTCTGCTCCACAGTACTGAATACACACTACTGCACTCAACTACAATTGGATATAGACGTTTAGAATACCTTCCTTTCATCCTTGCCCGTCCCTTCCTCTCCATCCCCTCTTTCACTTCCCCTCTCCTGAACAGTGTCACAGGAAACAAACTAAATATCCAATGTTCATGCATGCACAGTTAATTAGTTCCAGGGCTCACTTTTCGTATTCCATGCACTTGTTGACCAGCCATATCTCATTTCTTCCTACATAGCAGCATCTATCAGCAACATTTGTTTAGTTCTACATATGTATGAAAATACAAAAATTAAGAATTGCACATCTAAATTTTCACTGCTTGCATTGTGCTGTGACTTGACTAATCTCTTACATATTTATATTTTCTCCTGTCAATACATATTATTCAAGAATTTGTACTAAAACACACATTTGCTTTCTACAAAATGGCACATTGAAAGTAAAGCTGTGGAAAGAGCACAACTGGGCCAGGTTGCTGAAAGGCTGGATGACTTTGCAGCCAGAAGAGGAATGAGAACAATGAATAGCTCTGACATAAATACCTACATAGCTAGATCTCTACTGATATTTATGTCCAGCTTGTCTTCTCAGTCTTAGCTAATGATACTCCTACTTCTTCTATAAAATGGGAATTCTGTGGACACCCCTTTTTTAAAAAATTTAGGACAGATTCATTGTATAAAATAATAGGTTATGCAATGATATTTTCATAATATATAAAATGCACTTCACCTAAAATCACTCCATTATTCTAACACCACTCTTACATTCTGCTGGTGCCTTTTCTCATATATATTCTCATGAATATATATGAGAATAGCATATTTGCTTATTTCAGTGATAGATTGATATGATCTAGCCATTACCTGCAAATGATGTAATTTCATCCTAATGTGTGGTTGAACAAAATCCCACTGTTTATGTTTGCCAAATCTTCTCTATCCATTCATTCATTCATTCATTCATTCATTGATGAACACTGATACCTTCTTCCAATAGATCATTTGATAAACATTACAAATTATTCAGTTATTTTTACTTGGTCCACTGCTCCAAACAAGGGTAAGTCTGAAGCTTCCTAATCTACTAATTTCAGGAATTTTAGCACAGTAGAAAGCAGTCCTAGTCTTTACCTTAGCTTTGTGGATACAGAAGTGCCCCTAATGGTTTTCTTCACAGATTGCTATGACTAAATCTACATGAAGGAAAGCCTAGATCCCGTATCTCAGCATTTCACAACATTAATCTTATGTGGAAAACCACATTGGAGATAATACACATCTAACACATAGATGCTACTCTTCATCTTGCCAGGAATGCAAGAGAGAGGCAATGTCAAAGGCAACCACTTCAACGGAAATCAGATTATACTTCTAAATATTTACTAATTAATCATCATCACCACCACCACCCACCACCACCACCCACCACCACCACCACCACCACCACCATCATCATCATCATCATCATCATCATCATCATCATCATCATCATCTAATCCATTGGGGCCTAATGAGATCATGTTGCAAAGCTGATGGAATTGCACAGGGTCAATGCATTACTCATCAGTATCCAGAGTTACTTTGGATCCTTCCACATGACAGTTACTACAATTACATTTAGAAGGAATAGGCTGTCAGCAATGGCAAGGCCCTCTATGACTCATTCCAGAGATTTGTATACTGGATACATTGTTGTAAAAACAATATACTTGCTTGGTTTTCACAATGGGAGATCTATCCTAACAAATACCTGGTTGACCAGATGATTTTTGGAAAGGAGATCTAAATGCTGCTACTAAATGCTTCCAGAATAGTTTCTCATTTTATTGTCTCTGGCAAGAGTGTTCTACCATTTAATTGCTTCTGAGATAACTACCAGTATGGTATATCATTGGCTTCCCTCTAAGATTAGGATCATTGTATGTATGGACCACTGAGAAAAGATTTGCTGAATTATACATAAATATGAAAATTGTCTTTCTAAACTAACAACTCAAAAGCTGTTGGCAGTGATATTGTAGCATATTGTTTAAAAAAATAAGTGTATCCCTTTACTAAACTAATATTCATTGTTTTCTATTTTTACCTTTGTATGTATATCATTGAGGGTGTGTATCTGTGTGCTTACTTGTGTGAGATCAAGCACTCATGTGACAATCAGAAAACAATCTTGAAAGTAGATTCTTTTCTTCCACTTTGCGTGACATGGGGTTTCTTTGTCATTGACATTGAATATGCCAGGCTAACTGGTCTTCAAACTTCTAGGGATTGTCCTATCCCTCCCTCTCTTCTCATCTTTGTAGCACTGTGATTACAGTTGTGTGTTAACATGCCCGTATTACATTGTTTAACTTACATTGTTTCTAGGATTCATACTTAGGACATCATGTTTGAATGACAAATGTTATGCCCACTGAGACATCTCTCAAGCCTCCACTTTTTCTTCTTAATCTGAAACTATGCTGCACCTCTGGAAAGCAAATAAGTAATAGTTAGATAGATCTCCATTATAAACCCACTGTTCTAGAACAGATGTTTAGAAGTCTTTTCATTCTTGGTGACCCTTGTCAATTACCAAGAGTTTAATGAATGTCTATAATCCATCTACTCAGATAGTAACAGACTTTCAGAAGTTTAGAATAACCTGGACCTTGAAAAATAATTAAGTTATCTGTAGCTTCATTCTATAGATTGGAAAAAATGATAGTCACACAGAATAAATGAAGACTGGGATCCAAGTATTCCTTATAAAACATGACATGTTTTCCTTTGAGGGTAATGACAGTAGGAAATTATGAACTGGCAAACATTAAAAGTAATGATGTACCTTTGGTCTATGCAGTAACAAACATGAGCAAAACTATGGGAAGAAATAATTTATCCCACAGAGCTAGTGAACTTCAGAGGAGATGGAAGTTTCTCTTGATTCACTTTGAATTTATGGTCTGTCAGTTCTTCATGATGTGAAAGATACTGTTTTATTTTTGGAGATTTAAAGATGAGGAAGTGAGGCAAACATTATGACATTTGTTCTCAAAAATTAACCTCAGCTGAGCTTAGGTCTACCAATTATTAGCATATTCTTCATTTAATTATTATTCTATTAACTTGTTTTAACCTTGGCAAACTCTTAAAATCTCTGGGTGTAAGCTATACTGCTCTGCCTTATTGAGCACCCTCTGGATGGTTAAATATAATAGTTGGCATGCAGGCACTTAGCAAAGCAGCACAGGCAACTATTTGTCTGCCTGAGACATGGAGACAAATAGCTTTAAGAAGCTCAAATACACTAGGAACATGCGTACTATCTTACACACACTGACAGATGCATAGCACAAGAATGAAAATATATAGTCATGAGCCCATGTTTCTGTTGTTGAAAGATTAGATCATGCAGAATGAAGAGGCAACATTTGGTTGGGAAAGAGGCTAAGATTCTTGGAAGAGGCTGTGGAAAGAATTTGAAGATGGAAATATTTGAAATACCCTCAACAGTGACAGAATAGAGCTAAAATAACAGCAACGTGTAGATTACCTATACACAGTACATCTATTTTTTATAAATTTGAAATATTTACAGTAATGGATAATATAAATAATCATAAAGTATATAATTTTGTTGGTGTAGATTTTGTTTCTTCTCTACACAAACTACTTATTTGTACTGAGCTATGCTTGACACAGGGTATCAGTGTGGATCAAGAGGACAGTTTTGTGAGGTAAAGAAGTTACTAAACAATAGTTCTGTGAGGTAAAGAAGACATTATATAAATAAGGACCAGCAATATTTGGAATGTTTCGAATAAAATTTAAATAAAAGATTCAATTATATTATCTTAAGTGAGTGAAGTTATAATCTGGATCATAAAGGGGACAAAAGAGTTTAATATATCAAACCAGCTATATTGCCACAAGCAGAGACTTCTGAGACAGTTCAGTAATGGAAGAGCACTTAACTATTATGGATGAGTTTCTGAGTTCAATCCCCTAGTAATGCCAAAAACCAACCAACCAACCAAACAAACAAACAGAAAAATATGACAAGCATGGAGTCCAGAAGGTAGGATCTGAAACTAAAGTACAAATTGACTTCAGAACACAAAACCTACATTACTAAGAACTCTGTACAATGCTCAATATTTGTTAAGTAACTAGATAGATAATTGATGAATTGGTTTTGGAAAAGCTAACTAGTTAATGAATGGAAGACAAAGTAATTATATCAATGTTTTATTAAAAGCAATTGGGAAACCATCTGGCTAATAAATTCTCAAGCAGAAGGGGGTATATGCAAATGACCACCATTAGAATAGTTTTGCCATAGCCCAATATTATAAATTCTGAGACTGTAATTTAGGATAATGGTAGAAAGTAGTTTGAATGGTATGACATCCAGTTTGATATTCATATAAATATGAGTCTCGGATGGGCAAGCTGGCAGGGTAGATTTTACACATCCTACTTCAGACCTTGGCCTTCATCTCACAGAAAGGAGATGGATTATTAAAAGTTTCTTTTTGGAATTTGTGGTACTTTAGATAAAGCATCCAAATGACAGGATGAAAGATGAATTTATAAGTTTCCCAGGATAAAAGTGAGGCAAAAGGTTATTGTAATTTTCTCATGAAAAATAATGAGTAAGTGAGATCAGTGGGAGATAAACAAAAGTAGGAGGCTATTGTAATATCTCGGATGAGAGAAATAATGAGTAATGAATGAGAGAAATGCTTTATACAGAAAAAGGACTCTGACTCAAACTACTTACAAAGAGAATTTTTGTGATTATTCAGATATGCAGAGGGGAAGGAGTAGGAGGAATTCAGGTGATTCACAGGTACCTGACTAGCATGATTGAACCATGAAAAGAAAAAAAAATCTAGGAGGGAGATCCCATTAAGACAGGAAGATAAAGGAGGAGAAAATGAGACAAGTGAGTTTGAAGAGCACATGGTACACCCAAAAGAAGACACTAAAAATGATTTTTCTATTCAGTTTAGGCCAAAGATGTAATGTCAAAATAGCATATGTGCATAGAAAGATGGGTGAATAGATGATTGATTGATTGATTGATTGACTGACTGATTGATTGATTGATTGATTGATAATTTTGCAAGGAATACTGTGAAATGCTTCAAAGTAGTCAAGGAAACTGAGACTTGAAATGACCTTTGTCTATAGGTAAGAGTAAAAGGCAACAGTGCTGGTATGAAATTTACTGTCTTTGGAGGCAAGAAGTGAAGGGACTATGAAGCCACTGGTCCACATGACACTGATATCATCAATCCATTGACAGAACATGTCAAACTCTTCTATGTGAGAAGTAAGCAGGTCAGACAGACAACTTGTAGCAAAAATAAATGAGAACATTATATTCTGTTATTGCTGACACATCAACTAGAATGTAAAGTGACAACTCGACTTTTTAATGTCAAAGTACACAAGGACCTTGCTGTCTGTAGGTTTAGATTTGTTCTGAGAAATAGATCAGTGATGAATTAAAAGCAAAAGGAATAGAATAGAATAGTCTGAGATAAGAGAACTTAAATGAATGACTCTTAAGACTTCTGTTCTATGAGGTTGACAGAGGACTTATTAAGTGCCTGTTACTTGGAAGATAGTAAAGCTATTTAGTAGAATTCAGTAGGTTATATCTGCAAGTGTGTGTGTGTGTGTGTGTGTGTGTGTGTGTGTGTGTGTGTAAATAACAATGATAATTGAAGAGATTATTAATTTTAGAGAGAGGACAGTAGTTGGTGAGAGAAAAGCAATGAGCAAGAGTGATGTAAATATAGTGCTCTAATATGAAGTTCTCAAAAAATAAAATTATTAAACAAAAAAAGGAAGTAAAGAAAAGATTAGGAGTAAGAATTAAAATATTATCCCTACACTTTTGGAATCTATACACCCATCCTATAATGAAAACATACTTTTTCACTAACTCAACCCATGTAAAGTCATAAGCTAATAAAAGATAAGAAGCAGTCATACAGAGAATGGAAAAGGAGGGTGTGAGAAGGATTTGTCACAAGTGAAGTCAGCTGTTGAGAAACTAAGGATGATATTGAGTCCTGCATTTGCTTCTGTCTGGAAAAAGAATGAAACAAGGGCAATTGGGAAGTCATGCATCAGAGGACTGTGTGCAGTATTTGTAGAAGATGAACTGCCACATGGCATACATATCATAGGGAACTCAGTATGCCAAGCCTGGAAGGCCAGTGGTTGGACTTTAGTTAAGGGCACATTTTATTTTTGAGCCAAATACCCTTCAGTTCTTATAACAAGATAGATGGGAAGACAAATACGCATCTTACTTGTTCTGGTTCAAATAACCATTAGCAAACACTGAAGAGAAACATAGCCTTTGCTTCAGTGAACAGCTCTATAGTCCATATAGCTTGTGTGAATTTTCCCAAAGGATTCTAATGTCCTTTCTGGAAGTTAATAAAGCATGTAAGTCAGAACATTATGTGACAAGTCTTTGTAAATCCCATTCTCCCACCATGCTTCCTGCCCTCTTTCTTTCTCTGGGCAAATCAGCTATTGAAAGGAGCTAGAGAACAACCTTGAAGATAACAGAAAGGCAAGGTGCTTCTGGTAAATCAGCTTCAGGAAACATATGTGCATAAGGCAGGCTGCTGTAGGTAAACAAGGAAGTGGCAGTGGTTAGCCACAAGGTTCAAAAATTGTCATGAGAAAACAAGAAAAAAAAAATGAGAGATAAGAATGAACCTTGAAAGGAGAGACATACAAAGGAGGCACATTTCTACATGTGTTTTGAAAAAGACATGTTGATGAAAAAAGTTCAAACCCTCAATATAGAGAAATAAAAGCAAACAAAGCATCACAGAACATCATATACAGTGGCATTGTCCCTGTCTCTACCTATTCGTTGAGTCAATATTTTTTCCCAAAACATTTTAGAATCAAACAGGCATCATAATGCTCAATATAATCTCCATATTCTTTCCTGTACATTACTAAATTGTATACCTCTCTTGTATATATCTAGTTTACTCCTGGGCATATATTCAAAAGACTGTACCACAAATATATCTACACATTCATGTTTATTGCTTCTCAATTCATATAGCTGAGAAATGAAAGTAACCTAAATGTCCATCAACTGATTAAAAGATCATTAAAATGTGGTGTACATAAAAACTTTAATTTTACTCATATATTTAAAAACGAAATCACACAATTTGAAGCTAAATACATAAAAACAGAAAATGATATTTTCAATAGGATGATTCAGATTTACTAGAACAAATGTCATGCATTCTCTCTAATGTGCATCCTAGCACCCACTATTTTGTTATGTTTATTTAACAGAATGAAGTGCCTGTGTGTTACCTACGGATGCTAGGAAGAAGGCATTGGGGATGAGCAATACCTTGAAGAAGGAGAAGTAGGTGAACCTACATAAAATAAGAATAGAGATGGCATTCTGAGGGCAGACAAGTAGGTTCAAGGTGGAGGGGCAGGGAGATGGACAAGTTAAACCACAAAAAAATTAGAAAAAGACATATGGGCATTTTCTATTATTTAACCCAATTAAAACCTCCAACAGAGAGACTGAAGTTTGCTGCCCTGCATGGTTCCAAAATGGTAGTACTCCTAGAGCCATGAATTACTAAACAAAGTTTCTAATGTCAGGCATGGGTTAACTTTGTCAGCATTGTTGATCTGGGAGGCCTGAGATGCCCCCAAAGAATTTAGGCAAGAGTCAGTCCTTGGATATTCAACAGAGCCAGAAGATGTAAAGCTGTTGCTGAAGACAGTACATAACTTTTTGCAGGCTGTAGAGAAATCATGCTAGAATGAGTTGGAAATCTCTTCCTTGTTATCCTTAAAATTTCCAGAAGGTTCTCTCAGTGGTCTTAGCCAGCTGTGAGTTCTCCAAACTACTTCTATGTCTTCAACAAAGAAAGTTAGCCACAGGTATCCTGGATGGATTTTATTTGTTATTTAGTGAAGACAAGAGCCAGAATATGCTACAAGTATCAGGGAAAGGTCACAACAGACAAGGAGAGCAGTCTACTTTTCATGTGGGAAAAATAAAGAGAAAAGTCACAGGAACCATCTTTTGGCTATGAGTGAGATTTATATCTAAATCAAGAGAAAGAAAACACTGGTAATTTTTGATATAGTGACAGAAATAGTATTCAAAATAGAAACCAATCCATGGAAGCAGACGTAATCATCTGGAAGGACTGAAATGAACAAGCTGAGTTTCTTTGGGGAAATGCTCATTCCAGTCTCACCTCTGGTCATAATAATGAAAATATGCTATTCCTCCTAAATGGCCTTCATTTTCTCACTAAAGTAGAAAGTGAGGTTGTTTGATAAGAGGGAAGGGTAAGGGCATGGTTGAGATTTCAGAAGTCAATATTTAAAGGTAATTGTAGATGTGAACAAGACATCCTATCAGCCAAAGATAAACAGTACTTACCTACAGAATCAAGGACTTTGAATCAATAAATACATTGTACTTCTTGAAGGTATTCAGTTTCCAAGGAAAGAGGAATTAAGATTTGTGGAAAAACCACGTAACAATCAATAAAAGAACTTGATTTTTATGTGTCTAGTACTTAGACATGTTTTTGGTTTTGCTGCTTTACATCTGTAACTGAGATGAGAAGGTGGGAAAAGCAATACTGAGTTTCTCTAATAGGAGGCAGTGAAACCATGAGTATTATGATATTTTTGATAAGTGTATGTAGTTGTTCACTGAGAAAACCTTTAAATAATTGTATATGAAAGCTAGATTATCAAAGGCCACACTTTTAAAAAGATGCTACTGTACCCCAAATCATCATGTTTTTCTGTCATACACTCATAATAACAACATAAGTAAAAAGAGAAAGTTGGAAATAAAAGAAAAGCACGTATGAAAAAGAACTTTAATTACTCCACTGCTGTGAATTTCCATTCTTATCTTTAAATGGACTTTCATTTGAAATGTCAGGTCATACTGAAAATTACTAATATCTTCTGTCACAGATTTAAAATTTGGTTCTGAAGGGGGTCCATATTTTTATAAGCAATACATGAGAAAGTTTATGTCGCTGTGCCCCCTTCAGAATCCATTAGTAAAGGCTTTTTTTTTTTCTACCTAGTTTTCTACATCAAAATTTGTGTCTTTGTAATTATCATAGCTGACATTTATGGAGCACCTATCGATAAGTACAAATATGTATTATAGAAAGGATCCTGATTCATTAAGCCTTTCTACCATAACTTTGAAGAGAATCAAAGTGTCCAGTTAACCTTCCAACAGTCATGCACAGAAGAATGGCATAAAGCTAAAGCCTGTAAACTATATGCCATTAAACTCTGTCTTAGTCAGGGTTTCTATTCCAAGAAGCAAGTTGGAGTGGAAAGGGTTTATTCAGCTTGCATTCCACATTGCTGTTCATCACCAAAGGAAGTCAGGACTGGAACTCAAGCAGGCCATGAAGCACGAGCTGATACAGAGGCCATAAAGGGGTGTTATTACTGGCTTGCTTCTCCTGGCTTACTCATCTTGCTTTTTTTTATAGAACCCAAGACTACCAGCTCAGGGATGGCACCACCCACAATGGGCCCTCCCACCCTTGGTCAATAATTGATAAAATGGGGATTTCAGGCTGCAGCTCTGCCCCCAGTCTCACAGAACCAAGAGGAAAAATGCCTTCCAGCAACTCTAACCTCGACAGTATCTTAGGTAAGGAGAAAACAACACTAGCCCCAAACTGGGAGTAACTGGGACCCACTACAACCCAAGAAGTCACTCCTGGCCTGGAACACTGGTTCCTTCCTGTCTGCGCCTGAGCACTGAGCAGATCTTGGACACCAACTCCAACTTCAGAAGTAACACCCACTCTACACAGTTCTGATACAACCAAGATAATAGAAAAGACAGACTCCAGTCAGAGACAGGGCAAGTAGCACTAAGGAGATATAGATGGCAAAAGGCAAGTGCAAGAACATAAGCATCAACAACCCAGGATACTTGGCATCATTACAACCTAGTTCTCCCACACAAGAAAGTCCTGAATTCCCCATATCACTAGGAAAGCAAGACTCAGATATAAAAATCACTTCTAATGATGATGATAGAGGACTTTAAGAAGGAGATAAATAACACTCTCAAAGAATTTGGAAAGAACACAGATAAACAGGTAGCAGCCCTTAAAGAGGAAGCACAAAAATGGCTTAAAGAATTATAAGAGAACACAACCAAACAAGTGAAGAAATTAAACAAAACCATCCAAGACACAAAAATGGAAGTAGAACCAATAAAGAAATCACAAAGTGAGACTACCCTGGAGATAGAAAACCTAGGGGGAAAAATCAGGAGTCATAGATGCAAGCATCACCAACAGAATACAAGAGATAGAAGAGAGAATCTCAGGTAAAGAAGATACCATAGAAAATATTGACACAATTGTCAAAGAAAATACAAAATGCAAAAAGTTCTTAACCCAAAACAATCATGAAATCCAGGACACAATGAGAAGACCAAACTTAAAAATAATAAAGATGAGAGTGAAGATTCCCAAATTAAAGGTCCAATAAATATCTTCAACAAAATTATAGAAGAAAACTTCTCTAAAGAACGAGATGCCCATAAACATACAAGAAACCTATAGAACACCAAATAGACTAGACCAGAAAAGAAACACCTACCATCACATAATAATCAAAACACCAACTGCACAAAACAAAGAATATTAAATGCAGTATGGGAAAAAGGACAAGTAACATATAAAGGCAGACCTATCAGAATTACACCAGACTTCTCACCAGATACTATAAAAGCTAGAAGATGCTAGACAGATGTCATACAAAACCTAACAGATCACAAATGCCAGAGCAGGCTACTATACCCAACAAAACTCTCAGTTACCATAGATAGAGAAACCAAGATATTCCGCAACAAAATCAAACTTACATAATATCTTTCCACAAACCCAGCATTACAAAGGATAATAGCAGGAAAGCTATAATACAAGGAGTGAAATTATACCCTAGAAAGAGTAAGAAGTAATCCTCTTCCAACAAATCCAAAAGAAGATAGCCACACAAAGAGAATTCCACCTCTAATAACAAAAATAACAGGAAGCAATAATCACTGTTCCTTAATATCTCTTAACATCAATGGACTCAATTCACCAATTAAAAGACATAGTCTAATTGACTGGATACGTAAACAGGACCCAGCATTGTGCTGCATACAGGAAACCCATCTCAGTGACAAAGACAGACTTTACGTTAGAGTAAAAGACTGGAAAACAATTTTTTTAAGCAAATGGTCCTAAGAAATAAGCTGGAGTAGACATTCTAAAATCTCCAGCCCAAGAACACAAAGGGAGAGACCCATGGCTCCACATTTATAAGTAGTTGAGGGTGCTCTTGCCAGGCATCAGTGGAAGTAGATGGTCTTGGTGCCTAAAAATTTGGATTCCCTAGTCTTGGGGTATTTCAAGAGCAGGGAGGCAGAAATGGGAGGATGGTGGGAAAACACCCTCATAGTAATTGGAGTAAGGGTGGGGGGTAAGGGGTCAGGCATCAGTGGAAGTGGAGGGCCTTGGTTCCTGAAAGTTTGGATTCCCTAGTATTGGGGAAGTTGAGAGCAGGGAGGCAGAAATGGGAGGATGGTGGGAGTACACACTCATGGAAACTCCCAGAATTACATGGATTAGACATGACACAGGCAGGCCACCAGAAGACTAGATTCCATAATTCAAACAAAAAATTTTCTTGATACTAAAATTTGTTTTGAGAATTGTATATTGTAGAATACATAGCCTTGGTGAATCTTCTCATCAAGCAAGCTGAGCAGACCTGCTCATACCTCTGATGTCCTGGAATTCCCACTGAATGCAGTGAAGACACATCGTCAGAGGCTTATTAATTTACTCTTCCCTCTGCCCCTCTTCTAATATCTCAATGCCCATAATCAGATTAAAGAAGTTAATGAAGATTCGGTGCCCCTATTCCCTGGGCTTTGGGACTGAGGTGGTTAATATTGGGATGTCTTTCTAGGGAAAAGTAGTGGTTTTGTTGGAATAGGGAGGATTAGCTAGGATTTATTGCATAGCCATAACCTATTGGTAGAAATATGTATCATTGTTATTAAGATGAAGTTATAATTTCTTAAATGGTACAAAATTTATTTTGATTTCAAATTTAACATTTTCATTGGTATGAGCTTCTTATTAATATAAAAGTGAGATTAATAATGTTACTCTCATAGGCATTGTGACTATATAACACATTTAGAAATACAAGGCTTAGACCCAGTCCTTCTTTAACATTTCTAACTGATTTGAGATGGTTAGCCTGTGAGTTAAGGGCCTATAGCAAATTCATGGCTCTGAGTTTATTGTTAGGGTGTTTTCTATATTTTATATAGAAATAGCTGAGAGGAGTTAACAGACAACAGTCCAGATTGCCTTACATGGATAGTTGGCTTTCAGAATGTTAGAAGTCTACAGAATTGACATTACAAACATTTCTGTATTAATGTTCATTTTGATTAGAGACCTGTCTGCTCCTGGCAGCTACCTGTCTTGGATTCTAAGAAGAAATTGAAAATCTTTGGAGTTACTCCAGTTGTGATGAGAGAGCCACTAGGCAACAATTGCCTCTTTTCATCTAAAGACAAATTACTGTCCAGAAAAGGCCACACTTGCAGAATAGTCGACTGATTATATCTGCCAAGACAGAGTAATCACCCCTTAATATTTCTGCATCACTAGGTCTGTCAAATGATCCTGGGTCAAAAGGCTGAAGATCAAATACTCCAACGCTTTGTAGTATAGGGACTGTCCAGGTGTTCAGCAGTCTCTATAAATTGGCTGTGTTTTAGAATCTATGCTTTGTGCTTCCTATAATCTCAGTTAACTCAGTCATTCTGGATTCTGACAGGTTGAAGACTTATAGCCTCATAGCCAATCCTAGCTATTTCCTTTGAGAGAAAACATTTGAGAGGATGGTTTTCAGCTGACATTAATTCTAAAGCCAGGAAAAAAAGCCAGGTTCAGAACTAAGTTTTTTAGTTAGGAGGGATGACAGAAGTTCTGGTTAGTCAACAAAATGATGGACTGCGTATAAAGTCTATCATGTACCTTACTGACACAAATTGGTATAGTTATGCTCTAGTTGTATTTTGAAAGAAAAGTATTATTTTAATAGGAAGGGTGATATGTAGCAGGAGCTAAGATGAGAGGAATAAGGTGAGGAAAAGGAAGAGTAAGAAGAGGAGGAGGAGAAGGAGAGGAGGAGCTAGGTGACAAGAAAGAGAAAGACATGAAGGCGGATTTTCATGTGTCTCAGTCAATCAAACATAGTTGATATATCTAGGTTAGGTATTGGGTTACACTTCTGATTGTATGGACATCTTGTTATTAAGTACTACCAAACTTATAAAGCCTTTTATTAACATTAAAAAATTATATAAAAGCAAAAAGGAGAAGGAGGGATGGGATAACAGTTTTCTAGTGAGGGAATATGAGGAAAGGGAATGGCATCTGAAATGTAAATAAAATATTCAATAAAATTTTTTTAAAAAATGGTGAAAATCAAAAAATAATAATTGAGAAAATGCCTTACAGCTCGATCTCATGGAGGCATTTTCTCAAGGGAAGCTCCTTTCTCTGTGATAACTCCAGTTTGTGTCAAGTTGACACACAAAACCAGACAGTACAAACTCCATGAATAAAGTGTATAAACAGATAAGTATTAAAGTCATTCCAAATAATGGTAAGTGTTTTGCCAAAAATACAACGGAAGTTACACAGTAAAGTAATACATTATAATGGGGTATTTTTTATATTGATATTTTATTTACATTTTAAATGTTATCCTCTTTCCCCATTCCACCCCCACCCAGTAGCCCCCATTTCATTCCTCCTCCTCCTTCTTCCATTAGGATGTGCTCCCCCCACTCATACACCCACTCCCACCTTCCCACCCTCGAATTCACTCTTCTTGAGTGAGGTAACCAAATTGCAAAACAACACACATGGTATTTACTCACTGATCAGTGGATATTAGCCCAAAAGCTTAAAATAGCCAAGATTCAACTCACAGCCCACATGAAGCTCATGAAGAAGGAAGATCAAGTGTGGATGCCTCGGTCCTACTTAGAAGGAGTAACAAAATACTCAAGGGAGCAAACATGGAGACAAAGTGTCGGATAGAAACTGAAGGAAGGGCCATCTGGAGACCATTCTACCTGGGTATCCATCCCATGTGCAGTCACCAAAGGTAGATGCTGATGTGATGTCATGAAGTACATGCTGACAAGAACCTGATTTAGCTGTCTCCTTAGAGGTCTGCCAGAGTCTGACATATTCAGAGGTGAATGCTCAAAGCTAACCATTGATCTGATGAAGGGGTTCCCAATGGAGGAGTTAGAGAGAAGACTGAAGGAGCTGAAAGGGTTTATGGCCCCATGAGGAGAGCAACAATACCAACCAACCAGAGCTCTCCAGGGTCTAAACCACCAGCCTGGGAGTAATTCATTGTTTTTAATAGCTGATTAATACTCTGTTGTGTAAATGTATCACATTTTCTGTATCGATTCCTTTTTTGAAGGACATCTGGGTTCTTTCCAGGTTCTGGCTATTATAAATAAGGCTGTTATGAACATAGTGGAGCATATGTTCTTGTTATATGTTGGAGCATCTTCTGGGTATATGCCCAGAAGTGGTATAGCTTGGTCCTCAGGTAATGTTATGTCTAATGTTCTGAGGAACCACCAGACTGATTTCCAGAGTGGTTGTTAATTCCCAGCTTGCAATCCCACCAAAAATGGAGGAGTGTTCCTCTTTCTCCTCATCCTCTCCAGCATCTGCTGTCACCTGAGTTTTTGTTCTTAGCCATTCTGACTGGTATGAGGTGGAATCTTTTTTCTTTTTCTTCTTTCTCTTTCTTTCTTTCTTTCTCTTTTTCTTTCTTTCTTTCTTTCCTTCTTTCTTTCTTTCTTTCTTTCTTTCTTTCTTTCATTCTTTCTTTTTTTGTAGTCACTTAGACCTATGAGTTTTCCTTTAGCACTGCTTTTCATTGTGTCCCATAAGTTTTAGTATGAGAAGCCTTCATTTTCATTAAATTCTAAAAAGTCTTTAATTTCTTTCTTTATTTCTTCCTTGACCAAATTATCATTAAGTAGAGTATTGTTCAGTTTCCACGTGTATGTGGGCTTTACATTGTTTTTGTTATTATTGAAAACCAGTCTAAGTCTGTGGTGATCTGATAGGGTGCAAGGGATTATTTCAATCTTTTTGTATCTGTTGAGACCTGTTTTGTGACCAATTATGTGGTATATTTTGGAGAAGGTACCATGAGGAGCTGAGAAAAAGGTATATTTTTTTTGTTTTATGATGAAATATTCTATAGATATCTGTTAAATCCATTTGGTTCATAACTTCTGTTAATTTCACTGTGTCTTTTTTTAGTTTCTATTTCCATGATCTGTCCACTGCTGAGAGTGGGGTGTTGAAATCCCCCACCATTATTGTATGAGGTGCAATGTGTGTTTTGAGCTTTAGTAAAGTTTCTTTTATGACTGTTGGTACCCTTGCATTTGCACCATAGATGTTTAGAAGTGAGAGTTCATCTTTGTTGATTTTTCCTTTGATGAGTATGAAGTGTCCTTCCTTATCTTTTTTGATTACTTTTGGTTGAAAGTTGATTTTATTTAATATTAGAATGGCTACTCCAGGTTGTTTCTTGGAATCATTTGCTTATAAATTTGTTTTCCATCTTTTTACTCTGAGGAAGTGTCTGTCTTTGTCACTGACATGTGTTTCCTGTTTGCAGTAAAATTCTGGGTTCTGTTTACTTATCTGGTTTGTTAGTCTATGTCTTTTTATTGGAGAATTGAGTCCATTGATGTTAAGAGATATTATGGAAAAAATGATTGCTGCTTCCTGTTATTTTTGTTATTAGAGGTGGAATTATGTTTGTATAGCTATCTTCTTTTGGGTTTGTGAAGATTGCTTGCTTGCTTTTTCTATGGTGTAGTTTCCCTCCTTGTGTTGGAGTTTTCCATCTATTATTCTTTGTAGTGCTGGATTTGTGGAAACATATTGTGTAATTTCATTTTGTGATGGAATATGTTGGTGTCTCCATCTATAGTGATTAAGAGTTTTGCTGGGTATAATAGTCTGGGCTGGCTTTTGTGTTCTCTTAGGGTCTGTATGATATCAGTCCAGGATCTTCTGGCTTTTATAGTTTCTGGTGAAAAGTCTGGAGTAATTTTTATATGTCTGCCTTTATATGTTACTTGACCTTTTCCCCTTAGTGCTTTTAGTATTTTTTCTTTGTTTTGTGCATTTTGATGTTTTGATTATGATGTGATAGGAGGAATTTCTTTTCTGGTCGAGTTTATTTGGAGTTCTGTAGGCTTCTTGTATGTTTATGGGCATCTCTTTCTTTATGTTAGGAAGATTTTTCTCTATAATTTTGTTGAAGATATTTCTGGCTCTTTAAGTTGGGAATCTTCACTCTCTTCTATACCTATCATCTTTAGGTTTGGTCTTCTCATTGTGTCCTAGATTTTCTAAATGTTTTGGGTTAGGAGCTTTTTGCATTTTGCATTTTCTTTGACAGTTGTGTCAATGTTTTCCATGGTATCTTCTGCACATGTGATTTTCTCTTCTATCTCTTGTATTCTGTTGGTGATACTTACATCTATGACTCCTGATCTCATTCCTAGGTTTTCTAACTCTAGCGTAGCCTCCCTTTGAGATTTCTTTGTTCTTTCTATTTCCATTTTTAGATTTTGGATGGTTTTGTTTAATCCCTTCACTTGTTTGATGTGTTTTTTTTGCATTTCTTTAGGGGATTTTTGTGTTTCCTCTTTAAGGACTTTTACCTGTTTACCTGTGTTCTCCTGTATTTATTTAAGGGAGTTATTTATGTCCTTCTTAAAGTTCTCTATCATCATTATGAGAAGTGATTTTAATTCTGAATCTTGCTCTTCCAGTGTGATGGGGTGTCTAGTACTTGCTATGGTGGGAGAACTGGGTTCTGATGATTCTAGGTAACTTTGGATTTGTTGCTTATGTCCTTGTGCTTGCCTTTCACCATCTGGTTATCTCTTGTGCTACCTGCACTCATTGTCTCTGACTAGAACCTGTCTTTCCAGTTATCTTGCTTATGACAGAACTTCTCAGAGTCCAGCTGTCTTTGTGATCTTATGATCCTGATCTCCTGTTTGGAAGAGCTCCTGGGACTCAGGCTGCCTCTGGGATCCTGAAATCCTGCTGCTCTGAATATAGTGGTTTCTCCACTGCTCTGAGTGCTGTGGTTCCTCTAGAATGGCTCAGGAAAGGGTGTCTTTATGGGAACAGACCAGCTATGTGTCTTCCCTAGCCAAAAGGACCAGGCGAGGGGAGGAAAGTGAATGGTATTGGGGGATCAGTTTTTGATTTGTGAGTTTTGAGCTTTAGTTTGTTTGGTTTGGTTTTTCCATTTCATTTGGTTTTAGGGCAGGGTTTCACTCTGTAATCCTGCTAATATAGAGCTCATTTTGTAATCCAGCCTGACCTCACACTTGCCTTCCAATGTTAATGTTAGACAGGTTTGCAGTGGTCAATCTTCTGCAGTTTGGCAGGAGAGTAGTTTACAACAGTTTTAGCTCTTTCTTGTACCATTATTCCAGCTAAGAGGACCAGTGACATAGATAGACAGTCCAGAGAAGGGCACAAAAGTACAAAACTGTGGTGTAGACTTCTGAAAAATCAGGAAATAGAGAAAAGTAATGAGTCTGAACAGGAAGCCATGGTATAAAGCCTTGATGGTAAGTATTGAGTTTCCTTGTCTCAAGGGAAGCATGTGATATTATTTGTTCTTTAGATAGATGACTTCAGTTCCAGTATAAGAAATTAACTGCAAAATAAGAGGCACAAAAATGTGGTGAAATGCTTTGTTTCTGTTCACTGAAAACAAAAGTGTTTGTATAAGGCTTGAAATGGAGAGTGTTAAAGAAAAATTACAGTCAGATGTGATTTCTAAGTTTTTCATTAAGCCTAGTATTGAAAGTAATGCCCTTTGATGCCCCAGAGAGAGCTAAGAGAGATTACAGAATTGACCTCAAAAGTCTTTCTGGTTGTATATAATTTTAGGTGTCTCTTAGACATCCAGGAGGTAAATGGACAGTTGCATAAGAGGTTAGTAATCTGGAAGAAAGATAAGAATTTGGGGGTCCTGAACTGGGTTGCCTCTCATGCCACTTGGTGATCAAGAGCTTGCCTAGTATGTATGAAGCCCTAGATTTCACATATATTGGGAACTTTTTATTCTAATTATTTTAATTTAAAATACATTTATTGTTATGCCATGTATTCTGATCACAGTCTTGCCTTTCCCAATTCCTCCCAGATCCTCCCATTTCCTCACCCATCCACCAAACCCCCATCCTTTCTTTACCTTTCTCATTAGAATGCAAGACATCTAAAACAAACAAAAAAAATCAATAAAATTCAAATGAACAAACCAGAAAAGGATGAAACAGACTAACAAAAGAAAAAGAGCCATAGAGAAAGCACAAGAAACATATAAAGAAACACATATGTTCACATGCATAGAAATCTCATAAAAACTCAACACCAGAAACTACAATATACATGCAAAGACATATAAGGAGGGAAAGAATAAGAAAGAAAAACAAGAGAGAGAGAGATGAAAAGTTGTTCAGACAAAGCACTGTGAAACCTTCAAAAATGCAACATAGTGTTGAGCATCCACTGCTGAGCATGAGACTCGTCCTTACAAGTGGTTTGTTTGCCCAGTGAGATACCATGAGGAGAGAACAAGTGAGAATCGCTCGCAATTGATGACTGATTCTGGGTTAGGGATGAGGTTTCAGTTCACTTTCTCTCTCAGCTCTGGATCCCACCTAGCTCAGACCTGTGCAAGCCCTGTGCATGTTGTCACAGTCTCTGAATTCATGTGATATCAGTCCTGCTGTATTTGGAAGGCCATGTTTCCTTTGTGACATAAATCCCTACCAGGTCTTACAATATCTCTGCCTCCTTTTCTGCACAGAGCTCCCTGAGCCTTTACAGATTTTACAGAGACATCCTATTTAAGACTGTTTCAGCAGGCAGTGGTGACACACACCTTTAATCCCAGCACTTGGGAGGCAGAGGCAGGCAGATTTCTGAGTTTGAGGCCAGCCTGATCTACAGAGTGAGTTTCAGGACAGCCAGGGCTATACAGAGAAACCCTGACTCAGAAAGAAAAAAAAAACCTGAGTGTTTCACGGTCTCTCTCTCTCTCTCTGCACATTGTATTGTGCTTCTAATTGTTTCCTACCTACTGCAGGAGGAAGCTTCTCTGATGATGGCTGAGCCAGGATAGTAGGATGTCTTTAGGAGTCATTTTATGGCTACAGGTTCTCTAGCAGAACAGTAGTATCTGATTTTTTTCCCTGTGTTTCTGGCCTGTCTAGTTTCAGATTCTAGGCAACCCAAACAGTTAGAAATGGATTCTATCTCATGGAATGGGCCTTAAATCCAATCAAATATTGGTTGGTTACTCCTATAAGTATTGTGCCACTATAGCATCATCTTAATTTGCAGACAGGTCATCATTATAGACTGAAAGTTGGCAGCTGTACTGATATTTACCTCTCTCCCTTTGGTACTAAGCAGAGTACCTTGAATGGATGAAGAAAATGTTATACATTTATATAATTGAATATTACTCAACTCTTAAAAAACTATAATCTGCAGATGAATAGAGCTAGAAAAAATTATCCCGAGTCAAGTAACTCAGACTAAAAAAGAATATATATATATTCATATATATATTGTTTGGTTTGGTTTTTCCATTTCATTTGGTTTTAGGGCAGGGTTTCACAATATATGCATAAATATATATATATATTCTTCAATAAGCAAGTTCTACAATATATACAACCACAGACATTAACAATGTAAGTGGCTAGAGGAGGTATATACTTCCTTAGGAAAGGGAAATAGTTATGTATATATGGTTTATGAACTAGAAGAAGAGAATCATATGGGGAGAGGAAGGGAAAGGATAATAAGAGAGGGATTACAGGGAGAGACAGTTAAAACTAAAGCCATTGGAGAGTTTATATGGAAACCTAATACAGTAAGTTTAATGGGGGTGGGGAACCAAAGTAAAAACAAAATATCTCTCATCACCAAATAAAACCTCCTGATCCAAGTATGTGTTACATCTATCTAATGGGGTTGCTGACCAAAGAAGCTCCATGGAAAGCCCCCAAACAACCCCAGCTATTTCCAAGGCTATTGGTTGCTCTCTACAAACTCATGTTAAAGACACCATCTACAAAACTTTCTGAACAAAAAGAAGTCAAACTGGTGCCTATCTAGAGCTTTTACCCCTACTAACTGGGGTTTGTAGTCCTAGGAAGAATGTCTTAAAGGAGCTTGAAGTTCACATTTAAAAGTCTTGATCACCTAGCTAAGAAATGTGACTAGAGAAGAAACAAAGCTCTATGGAGAGCTCTATCAATAAGAGAAACAAAGAAAGAAGTATATTACTTAGCTTTAACTGTCAACTTGAAACAACCTAGAATCTCCTGGGAAGAGAGTCTGGTTGGAGGAATTATCTAAGTCAGATTGGTTCATGGATATGTTTGTGGTGAATTGTCTTGTTATTGATGCAGGATGACCTAGTCTGGTTTTGGGTGGTACTTCATGCCTAGGAATGTGATCCTAAGCATTATAAGTGAGGGGATACCTATCTGAGAGCCATCAAGCAAAGATGCACTTACTTGTCTTTCCTCTTGACTGTAGATATGATGTCACAAACTGCTGTTTTCTTGCATTGATTTCTCCAAAATGGTGGGCTATAACTTGGGACTATAAGCCAATAAGTCCTTCTGTTGCTTATGTTGTTTTTTTGGAGAGGTATTTTATCATAGTAAAACAAAACAAAAAGTTCAAAACAAATAAAACAAAATCAGAACAGGAGGCTAGCCATGGAGGCTAATGTGAAACAGACAGGCTATTACTCTTTAGTCCCAAAAAGACATGTTAACTTATCAGCAAAAAGGGAAGGCTGATCCCTATAACAGATGTATGCCATGGCAAGAAGAGGAAAGAGAAAGAAGAGCTGACTATTTTTATGTTTCTGTGATTTGGGTCTTTATAGCTCTAATGCTAACTAGCACCATTTAACCAATCCAGTACTGCAGAATGCTGACTCAATTGAGCCACAGGGGAACAGGAATGAGGAAGTCGAGACAAATATGTAGAGCACTACGAGGATTTGCCTGGGAGACATAGATTTCCGAGTTCACCTGGACTCCCTGGATGATGAAACTCACCCAGGTGTTCTAAGAGCTCAGGGCAATGGGTCAGACCTTCAACCTCATGTAGTATTTATACTATTAAATAACTGAACTATATTTTAATTGGTATCTATAATATTTTCTAAGTGTTTAGTTAGCCTCAAACGATTAATTTTTGTAAAGCAGTAATACTGCAGTTCACTCAGGTTTAGATATTGGGAAAGTGTCAGAATCAACTGTTGGAGAAGCAGCACGGTAGCTAGAATGGGTTCATCGATGACTATAGAAGTATAATAGGCTTATGATGAGATCCTCTTCTATCAAAAGGAACAGAACTGCATCGGACCATTTCTGAATTTCTTTTCTCTTTTCGTAACCATATTATAGAAGAAGCCAAGGTAAAAGTGATCCCACAAACTTCATCTGCAAACTCATGTCTGACACACACCACAGAAATGCTTTCTGCACGGCTTCTGTTTAAGGTCAGTATATACACCAGGCATGAAATGAATGTCATACCAAGCAGAGCTACTTCAGGATAATAAATTATGTTGCCTTTGAGGTTTATTATAGTGGTTCTTAAGTGTAACACTGAAAGTAGACTTTAAAAACAAATGTGAGCCGGGCAGTGGTGGCACACGCCTTTAATCCCAGCACTTGGGAGGCAGAGGCAGGTGGATTTCTGAGTTCGAGGCCAGCCTGGTCTACAGAGTGAGTTCCAGGACAGCTCGAACTACACAGAGAAACCCTGTCCCTGTCTCGGAAAAACCAACCAACCAACCAAACAAACAAATAAACAAAAAAACAAATGTGAATTTATTAATACCAAAAACAGAACAAAAGAGAGGGAAGGAGAGAGCATGAAAACGATTGCTCATGTGTGTGCTGACAAAAATGCATCGTCTTTAAGTTCTCAGAAAAGGTTTTTCAAAGCTATATTTTAACAGCATGGCAAAAGTGAGGCTCAGACAAGTCATCTCCTCAAAATAATATGTGATACACAGATTTAGTATATGTATGGCCTATAAAATTCTAACTAAAGTTATAATTTATATATGTATATATAAATTATATATATATATAATCGTCCACTCTTGACTCAGTCTGAAACTCACTCAAACTGTCAGGAACACGGGACTAGGAAGTAAATAGCATATCTGTACTCTATTAGTGGAAGTTACACATGTAAGTGGCTTGTTTTCCTAAAAAACATAATCTTAACAAGTTTTTGCTTGGTTTTGTACATAGAAGACTGGCCATCCCTAGTTCAGAGTGCAGTTCTCAGGAGTTCTGTGTCCAGGGAAGTCCTGACCATGGTTAGAGAACACTATCTTGTGTGAGTAGACACTTTTCATGAAACATTGACAATTTAGGCCACCTTGACTCACAAAGAGGAATACGAAGAGTAAGAGCCAGAAAATTCCAAGGCAGAGCTTCTCCCTGCATTCCTGTGCAGTTTTGCCCTTGTCGTGCATGCACAGCAAGCTGATTTGTTCTCTATTAGACAATTCTCTATGCAGCCCCAGCCCAGCACATACAAGAAGTCTGCCCAGCAGTTCATGCTCACTTGTTCACAGAAAGTTCTGTGGAGTATAAATATTTATTTCAAGATGCATCTTGTTCAAAATCTAAGACTTACACGGTGCAATATGTGTCCCCTAGGTGCTCAAAGAATGAAAGGAATCAGCTTTTGTAAACTAAAAACCATAAAGTAAAAAAACAACTGGAAAGATCTGACTCAGGGAGCATGGCTAAGGTACTGATTGTTCTTCTGATTGCTGACCCCATGATCAGATTTAGTTTCGCCAACTCTTTGCATGCGCTTCTCAGTACAAGGTTGAAATTTTTATTTTTTGTTCTTATAGAGCAAAGGAAAGCTATGTAAACTATTTATTCATTCAGACTAATGTTTGAAGTCCAGATGTACCAATATATTGGAGTTTTAATGAAGTTCAAAAGAGCAATTTTCCTAGACTGAGTTGGTACAAAACCAAATTTATGTAGACTTTCATGTTTAAATGTGAACCATTTTTGCCAACTAACAAGGCTATTAGGGCTCTACTTCATCAACTGGCGGCAATATCATATGCTCATGTCACAAAAATTGCTTTTTTCCTCATTAGAAAACAACCTATCTCCTAGTCATACTGTCTAGGATAACTAGCAGGTTGGTGAGGCATAAGATATAGGCCAGAGATATATGCTTTATAAAAAATGAAAATGTGTAGCAAAATACATTTAAAGACATCAGGAATATGAATATAGCTTGGTAACTTTGTTATTTCTTGCTGGGTACCTACAAAAAATTTCTGTTGAAAACTCCTGTCTATTGTAAAAGACTTGAATTTATATAATATAAATATACAAGGTTCTACATTTTACATTTCCTCTTTAAACTTTATATTGGATTTTTATTACCATGACTAAAAGTTATCTTACATAATCCATAAGTTCCACTCTCAAGAAGTAACATTTGTTACTTAAGAATTTGTAGAGAATATAATTTAAAACATCACATTTATGTAAAATAACTCTTACAAAAAAAGCTATTTTGAACAATGTTAGGAGTTAAAGGATGCATCCTATCGATAAAAGATGGGTTGGAGCTAGAGTCCTAACTGCAACTTTCTCACAGTGCCCCCTTATTTAAAAATAGTATCAATTTATTCAGATGTGCTTATTTCAGGGTAAGTATGTTAAGAATCCAATATGAACAATATAAAAATGAGTTTGCACAAAAATTTCAAAGAACTAACAATACCCTGTAGAGGTTAGGAGACAGACCTCCCTTGACTATCTTCAGAGAGTTGCTCAATACACTAATACCTCCAGTTGGTAGAGAGTTGTGAGATTAAGTTGGATTTTTAATTCACACAAGTTGTAGTTTGTTGTTACAGAAACCCTACCCACACAGTACAGATGGCCAAGCACTGCTGGTGAGTAGGTTTAGAAAGCCCCTTACCCCAGTGGTAAATCTATAAGAATGTAAGTTGATATACTGTAAAGCAGAGTTATATGCATATGGCAAAATCAATTAAATTTGAAAATATTTCTGCCTGTGTAAAAAGACCTGGGAACACTGACTTCATCAGGGTTCCAGTTTTCCAACACAAAAAATTTAGGGCAGGATGTGACTAAAAGTAGAATGTACCATGACAGGGCAAGCACCACAAGGAGAAATAGAATCTGGGTCTAAGCTACACACAGCATGAGGCCCATCCGATGGGCCTCATGCTATGGGAGATTCCTAGAAACTATTGATTCTGAGAACATGTAATTGTATGTACATGTTTGTGTGTGTGTGTGTGTGTGTGTGTGTGTGTGTGTGTGTGTGTGTGTGTTGAAAGAACCTATCTTGTAGCATTTTGGAGCACATACAGTTCTAAACCAGGATAGTACAGAAAGAGAAATGGCACTATAATTTGTCAAGATCAACACACAGGAGCTGAGTGGAAGATGTATGTGTGAAGCCCATGGAGCTATCAGGATTTGCTGACATCTACAAGTTGGCAGAAACTTTCATGATCTCAGTTTTAGTCCCTGAGTAGTAGCAAAGGGAGTTGGTATAAGATTCCACTCTCACCTTTCAATAATGCCCACCACTTAATATTTCCAATCTTCTCCTTTGACTTAATACTAACTACTCCCTATCTCACTCCTGCACTGAAACTTTAGAGAAACTATTACCTTATCCTTCACACATACAGGAGGGCACATTGCCTCAAGCCATCTATACCTGGTTTATAGATGAAAGCTTCTTTCTACATGAAGGGGCCAAGAAAGCTGGATATGCCATAGTGTCAGACACTGAGGTGCTAGATGCACAGGCCCTTCCTGCTCATACCACCAACCAACAAGCTCAACTAATAGTCCTTATCTGTGCTTTCCAGCTGATACAGGGACAATGTCTCAATATCTACACAGATTCCAAATATACTTTTCATATCCTCCTGTTCCATGCTTGCTATCTGGAAGAAGCACGGGTTACTTACCACAAAAGGAGGATCAGTAACTAATGCAAACCAAATTATGGCCATGCTAAAGGCTTCCCATCTCTTCACAGCTATTGGGATTGTCCACTGCAGGTCCCACTGGACGAATGACTCTCCAAGGGAAACAACTGAGTTGATGAGGCAGCTAGAGCTGTGGCCCTTAGGGGTCTAGACTCATCTCAGCCTACCCAGGACATTCTTACACTGCAACTGACTGGCAACTTTACTTTTCCCACATGCCTGCTGTCAAATGTGCCAAGTACCTCCTGGTCTTGGTGGTCACCTTCTCAGGCTGGGTACAGGCTTTTCCCACAACTAACAAAAGGGTTCAGACAGTCTTTGATCTCCTCCTCTGAGAGATCATCCCCCAAAATGGTGTCCCAGCCTCCCTCCATTCAGAAAATGGTCCTGAATTTACTTCCCAGGTTTCTCAAATTCTCTCTAAGGCCCTAGACATCCCCTGGCATTTTCACATTCCCTATCACCCTCAATCTTCAGGGAAGGTAAAAAGAACTAACTGCTCTTTAAAAACCATTCTTGTCAAGCTGTCACAGGAACTTCATCTTGACTGGGTAAAACTCTTACCTCTGGCTCTTTTCAAGATATGTGCTCTCCCCAAGTTTCCTCTCCTCATCTCACCCTTCAAACTCATGTATGGACTTCCAGTTCTAACTTCTGGTCTTTCACCCAAATGCTTTCCCCTCCCAGACCATCTACTCACCCCATTACTTTGCCAACTCTGTTCTATTCTATGGAACTTTGCTGACCACCATCTACCTCGACCACACACTGACCTGTCCACTGACTGTGGACACTGGAGACCAAGTCCTTCTCTCCCCTCCAGATCATTGGCCCTCACCCCTTTCTCCCAAATGGCAGGGCCCTTTAGAGCTAATTCTTGTGACCCCTACAGCTGCTAAACTTGAGGGACTCCCTCATTGGGTTCATCTATCTCACCTCAAGCCTTTCATCCCTCCTCCTAACAGGACTGTGTTCTATTAAGCTCCAAAGGACTTCGAAATCACCTACCTTGTCCTCAATCCCAGAAAATGAGACTCTACTCCGGCAACTGAGCTTGACCTCACTGAACTAGACATGGGTTTCTTATCCTCCCCATGCTGGTTTTTTCTATCCAGTCCCTTACATCTGGAAATTTGAGGTTCAAGAGACCCCGACAGATAACAGTCTTTCCAAACAGGGTCAGGAAACTGCTCCATAGCTGGATGTCAAGAACCAATTCAAATTACTATCATTCCTCTATCTGTTGTCCCATCTAAATATTATGTTCTCTATACTTGCTTTCTTTTTGACCAGATAGAAGATTATTGTAGAAACTGGCTAGATGATTATGGGGGTTGCCCATATTGGTCTTGTCAGATACATATGCTAGGATCACAGACCAACCATTTCTTCTACAAAAAGACACTTTTCTACATACAAGACCCACAGGATTCCAGCTGTGGTGCTTCAGAACCAACAGGGGCTAGATGTCCTGACAGGTAAAGAAGATGGTCTTCCCTGGTTTTTCCAAGAAGAATGCTGTTTTTAGGGAACGTGAGAACTCCAGTTCTGAGATTTTTTTTTTAAATCCCATATAAAAGCAGATACTCTCTTTTGTAACACCCTTTCTAGTCATCCTCCTGGTGTCATTATTTCTAACCAAACTATTAATCAGTTCCTGTTACAGGATTACCAGCCACACTCCACAGAGGAACCTGATGCACACATCTACCAAGTGGACCCTTGTGGGGAAAAAAAAAACTCACCTGGGGTGGGAGGGGAGAGGAGATCTGGCAGCGGGTCCCACGAGGGCCGCCGCTCTTCCCACACCTCCGGCAGAAGGGTCCCACATGCATGCAGCTGCTGAGGACTGGCGGCCTCAGTTCAAGGTTCCAAAGTTCCAAAGGCTGGCAATCTGGAAGCGGTGCAGGCCCAATTGACACGTAGAGTCTGGTTTTCCAAAGCTTTTATTGTTCAGGGCATGGTGAATAGGTGTAGATGGTATGCGCTTTCCCCCAAAAGTCAGAGGGTCTCCCCTTTTATAGGAAAGGGGAAAAGGGGAGTGAATAACTTAATTAGCTACGCCCCCCTTTAGATAACTCATTAATATTTAAATCTCTGGAGGTGGAGACTTCTACCTGTGTCCTATGTGATTGAAGAGCGCAGGTTAAATGGAGTTACCTCATCCAAGGCCCAACAGACCCTGATGGTGAAAGCCAGCTATACCCCAAAATGGACTATGCTGCTACACAGCAGGAAGTAGTTTAAGTGACAGGGTGCCCTGACTCCCCTTTCACCATTGGCTTCCCCTCCCCTTTTTTTCCTCTTTATAATAAGAAAAAATGAAGATATGTTGGTATCAGGCTCCAAACCCAGTGATATCTCATCTAGGTGACCCCCACATCATTGCAAAGACAACTGCCATATATTCCCAGAATCCACCTGGCTATCTCACCTTTACCTGGTAGAGGCTATGTAACCACCCATGTAAAACAGGTAGAAACCCCTGACCTCTCTCTCTTCTTCCATCTTCTTCCTCTACTTCTCTTCTCCCCCCTCCTCCCCATCTTGCCCTATCTCCAGAATAAACCCCACTTGGAGCTATTTGGTCTAGTGTGGTCTGTTCTAAGCTGAGCATGGACATCTATCAAAGGGAATGGACACAAAATCAGGAATCGGTATCAACCCATCACTTATGGATTTTGTGTACACTGAGTTTCTTGATTCCCCACTACTTTAGCAAGCAATCACATTGAACCAAGAAGTAACTTTAAAATAAATGTATAGATATCTCAGATCTGAACAATTATTTGTGAAGACTCTTTCACAGATAAGACATTGTGAAATTCTATCACACAGAATGAAAACATCAAAAATGTAAACACTAATGTAAATGTTTTTCTGGTTTGTATGCAAAGCTGAATATACCAATCTTTCTAGGGCACATTTTTGCTCCATCCAGTGGGGAATTGGACGAGACCCTAGGGAAAGGAGCAAAAGAATGAAGGGACAAGAGACACAAAGAATGAGAGCAAGTCGAGGGTTCTGATCAAGCTCTCCAACTTTAATTTCAGACAGCAGGTTACAAAGACACAGCAAAATGGGAAGTTTAGGCAAAGGTCACTGCTTAGGGCTGTTCCACTATTGCGTCTTCATTGTCTAAGACCATCCCACTGTCCTGTCGTATCTGGCTCCCAGGAAATACCAGACATTCTTTGAGTTTCTGGGATCTGAGACAGTGAACATCCTTTCTTAACCTTGTACTGACTAGGCTTTCCAGAACAGCAGGTAATTTTATGAGATTCTCTTAAAACAGCAGGTAATTTCATGGGTTTGGCTCCAGGCACATTTTAAGTTCACTTAAGACATAAACATTAAAGGATAAAAAGAG
The DNA here is from genome assembly GCA_030674055.1 of Rhabdomys pumilio. NCBI lineage: Eukaryota > Metazoa > Chordata > Mammalia > Rodentia > Muridae > Rhabdomys > Rhabdomys pumilio. The sequence goes on along the minus strand of JANHMN010000012.1, from coordinate 73,859,208 downwards.
GATTTAGAAGTTAAAAGCTCTTGTAGAGGAACAAGATTTGGTTCCCAGAACCCACATGGCAGCTCACAACCATTTAGAAGTCCAGTTCCAGGGGATTCAACACCCACATGCATGTAGTACACATAAACTCGTGTAAGAATACATATATTCATAAAAATTAATATTCAAATATATGTTAAATGTAAGATAAATTATTACAAAGGCATTGGCATTTAAAACAACACATTGTAAAAATAAGGTTTTGACTATTCTGTAATTATTCATCAAAATCAACTAAAAAGTAAGCAAAAAAAAAAAAAAAACCAAAAAAAAAACCAAAAAAAAACCAAAAAACAAAAAACAAAAAAAAAAACAAACAAAACCAAAATCAAATCTAAGCTAAGGTTCTTGAGATCATCCTGACAAACATGCTTTTTGGACCCTGATAACTGACAGCTCTATGTCTACACTATGTGAGATAGACACTTGTGTCTTAACAATCTTATGTCAGGGACGGCCAGATAGTTAATGAATCATGTATCTCCTGGAGTTTGGACATTTTCAGAGTTGTCAGTGTAGATTCTCCCCAAGCTATTCCCAGAGGCATTAGGCATTCCACAGGCTCACCACATGTCAAAGTCTGTTTGACAGTAAAATCAACTATTTATTCCTTATTTGGTTATTCATTTCCAAAAGCCTGGGAAAAAAAATCTACTTCATACATTATGAGTCAATGAATTTGCTTCAAAGGTTAATACATTTATTGAGCACTTCCTATGAAGAAAGCATGATGTAAGTAAGAGTTTTATTCAGCTGCTGGATGAAGCCTATTAGAAGAAAGTTATGCTAAGCTCATGTTTGCAAGCATAGCAGGGTATTATTAATAGTGTCAGGGGTTGACTCTCTCCTATGAGATGAATCTCAAGTTGGGTCTGTCATTGGTTGGCCATTTCCTCCATTTGGTTCCACCTTTTTATCCCTGAATTACTTGTAGGCAGGACAAATTTTGGGCAGAATGTTTTGTGGAATTGTGGTGCCCCTCCCTCTACTGCAGCTGATAGAAACAGATGCAGAGACCTACAGCCAAACAATAAGCAGAGCTCACAGAGACCTGTAAAGAGTAGAGTGAAGGACTGAGGAGATTGAGGGGGGTCAAGGACACCATAAGAAGACCTACAGTGTAAACTAACCTGGGCCCAGATAGGCTCACAAAGACTGAACCAACAACCACACATTGGCTGGACTGAGGCCCCCTACACATATGTAGCAGATGTGAAACTTGTTATTCATGTAGGTTCCCTAAGAATTAGAGTGGAGGATGTCTCTAACTCTGTTGCCTAACTGGTTCCCTAATCCATAGCTGGCCGTGGCTGGCCTTAATGGGAAAGGATGTGTCTAGCCCTGCTATGACTTGATGTTTCAGGGTGAGTTAGTACCCATGGCAGGTCTCTCATTCTCTGAAGGTAAAAAAAAAAAGGTGGGGGAGTAGAGAAGAGTGTATGAGAATAGGACTGGCAAAAGAGGGAGGGGGCTTCAAGCAGATTGTAAAGTAAAAAACTAAAGTAAATTAAGAATTTTACTCAGATTACCTTTTTATGTTCTCAAACCAATTTTTGTGAGAATCCCTTTATTATATTCCCTTAGAGGATGGAAAAACTGAAGCCCCAGACAGTCTAATATTTTTCCTATCCACACATTTAAGTAATCATCGTGCCCAGGATCCCAGCATTGCAACCTGGATGAACCAATCCCACACAAGCTGCTACTTAGCTACACACAGGTCACACAGATAAAAACTCATGTGATCCTCACTTAAGGCTGTACAGATAACAGTATAGAGACTGAAAAAGTTCTATTTATGTAGTTAGAAACACACACACACACACACACACACACACACACACACACACACACACCAATTAATAAAAGAGACCACAATTTTGAAAGAGAGTGAAGAGGAGTATACATGGAAGGATTTGGAGAGAGGTAAGGGAAGGGAGAAGTATAATTTCAAAAATAAATACTCTAAAAATCTACGCATTCAACAATCTTTGAAGAGTCTAGTTGAATCTTTTTCTTCTAGGCTTAGTTTAGTCCTTTTCATATCCTCAAATCTTTGTCAAGATGTTCAGACAAACTTGGTATTTTATTTTGGTGGCTAACACCAGCTGCTTAGAAAAGAAATGAGTACGGGTATTATTATGATTTGATAAAATTGGACAGGGAGACCTGTGCCTATAACATGTTGGAGGTACCACCAAAAAATATGAACACTAATTCTTATGGCATCAAAGCTTCATCTCTAAAATTGAATAATTTTATTTCATTGTATTCAGTATATGACAAATTATAGATTGTAGGAAAAGAATTTTAAATGATAAATAAAAATACATATTGTAACTCTCTAGCTATCATTATGATGAATAGTCTTGGTTTGAAAGCATAAGAACTTCCATAGTTTGCTTGAATGACACATACATATATACATGTGCACATGTATGCATGTGTTCCTGCATGATGTAAGTGTGCAGGAGCATGTAAGTTTGAGTACACATAGGTGTATACATAGGTAAGATGTAGCTGGAGAGGTGGAACTAAAGAAATGGCTGTGTTACAAACAGATAAAAATGAGACCAAGCCAAGGTTCTAAGTATTATAGTGAGGGTAAGTTCAGAGTTCATGAAGAGAAAGGAGGCTACGGGTGAGAAGTTTGTACCACAGTATTGCACATGTGTGGGGTAAATATACACTACTTTTTGATACCTGCAGCACATACTGCTCTGTCTTCTTGTAGAATATGTCAAGGAAGGGGTAAACCTTACTACATTGCCCTTGAAGAAACCAATAGATCCATGTACTATATAAAATTTTACATGTCAATGAATACACATTTTGCTACCACACTGTGTGTGCATCTGTGTGTGCATGTGCACGTGTGCACATGCACCCCCATCAGCATTTTTTCTGTCCATCGTATTTGCAGTGGCGCTCAGTGATTGAGCAGTAGAAGAGGTAGGTGGAGCTAGGAGTCGGGAGGAGAAAGGAGAAAGGAGGAGAAACAAGATGGAGGTAGACAGATGTGTGTCTCTAGGAGTCTTGAGTAGTTATTCATGTCAAAAGGTTAGATAGTGGGTTAACAATTCTAATTGCGTGGGCATCTTGTGTATTGAGTGTTTACTGATATATAAATCCATTGAATAATCTTAAGTATTAAGAGTCTTATTTCTATTGGGTACTGGAATTGTTATATCTACTGCATGGGGTGGCAGATATTCCTTGGATTTTAGAGCTGTGGACTCCACAGAGCTGACTGGCAGAGACAACAGCCACACCAGTGTTGCCAGGGTCCTAAGCTGGCACTCCTGTCCAGCTGGTATAGTAGTTATAGCAGGAACATAGAGTGGGAACATGACAACGACCCAGAGCTAGCAAGGCTGCCCTACCTTTTCTAATACCTCCCTCTGTGTGTGTGTGTGTGTGTGTGTGTGTGTGTGTGTGTGTGTGTAATTGTTTGGAATTTTGCATCTAGTGTTCAGGTCTCTGGCCCAAATGACATTTCTGAGGGTTGACTTTGGGTCATGAAGAATATAGACTTTAAAGCTTTTAGGAACTGGGAATGTGGAAAATGAAGAGAGATCCAGTGACTCTAGAAACAAAGACTGGACAGTCTTTTTCAGAAGGCAGTGTTTTCTATCAAATAAGCCAGAACCATGTGCTAACAGCTGGGATTCACATCTCCAAGAAGCAACCTTCTTAAAAAAGACAGATGTGAATGGGAAACTCTCAAGATCTCTGGCCTTGCCTAGAGGGTGCAAGGCTACCTGAACTGTGCAAGACATTTTTCATATGTAACCTTGAGCCTCTGTCAAGAAAAATGCCTTCTATTCCTAATCCTTCTTACAGTCTTCTCTAATGTCTGAGGTAAGTCCTTACTTACTGATGTCACACCCTGAGGTTCTACAGAATATCCCTTAATGGTTGGTGGGAGGAAAAATTTACAGCCTGAAGACAGCATGGCCAGGCATCGAAAGGAAATTGTGTAGTTTTCTGTTTGTGAAAAATGGATCTTTCAGTTTCAGAACCATCAGTTCATTTTTGTCCTCGTTCTAAAAAACAAACAGCCTACTTACTAAAAAGCAATGAAGCTGTCTGGTAATTAGCCTTCTATATAACAAAATGTCTGACATGCAACTTTAAAAGAAGAAAAGTTTTCTTGGCTCATAGATGCAGAGATTTTGAGTCTATGGCTAGTTGATCCCTGTCCCCTGACTTTGGGCATGTGATAAGGGAAAATGTTATGGAGGAGCGTTTGGGGGAAGAAGCTTCTCCCTTTGTGGCCCCATCAGTCCTGACTCTCTTTCTGAATGAGTTTCGCAGGAACCTTACAGGACCACACCAGTGCTCAGAAAGCACCACTGGTAAACAGTGAGCACATGGCTGCAGAGTTTGCTTCAATTGTAAGCCTGTTGTTACAGCTGATTATCAATAATTAATTGACATGAACCCAGTATGCAGGCATTTGTTCACCCATTTCTGTCCCTGTAGCGCAGACAATAAGGCACCCAGAAAAGTGTTCTGAATTTTATTAGAGAATATATCTAAAATACATTATCCATTGATGGTATGTTATCTGAAGGGAAATATACTCTGTATCACAACTATATCAATTTTACATCTTCCTTTATACCTCTAGAAATAAAAAGTCACTAAGTTACAACATAATTCATATTTAAGAATAACTTTGCTACAAATATATAAGCTTTTTTAAACTTTTTCTTTAATATAAGATCTTAGAAGAGTGAACATTCATCTAATTTATAATCATAAAACTATGACTGTTTTACCTGATTTGCCTAAATTACCTCAGTTTGTCTCATGATGTGGACTTGTAATCAATCATTCTACCTTCATACGGTTTTAAAAATAGCATTTTAATAAACAGGCCTGAGTACTCATTATTCTATGGCTGTGAAGAGAAGCAAGAGGCCATGTCTGTTCTTTGCATTGCTGTGGCTGACAAAGGATGCCCTAAGTCGACCACCAGTCTGCCACCATGCTACATCCACATGAGACACCTGGGTCTTGCTTTTCACATTTTATTAGTTAGCACAGTGGGTGAGAGGTAAAAGGCCTACAATACCAGATGCAAAGTCAGGATCCAAATCACCAAGGCAAAACTGTGCTTAGCTTCAGAGAGGCAGCCACACTTGTGCTTCTTGGACCTTTGTTGCAGGGCTATTTTACTTAAAGGACGCTTTGATCTTTCTGTTCTTCAGCGGCTGAGCTGGACGCCAGTTGTCCACCATCAGTTCTTCAGGCTCCCCCTCCGCGTTGAAGTTCAGCATACGGAAATGAGACATCTAAAAGACAAAAATGTAATTTAAAAAATTAGTTTCACAATATTACATACTTAAAGCGGGATGTTTTAGATTTAAATTCTGCCTTCAAAACTGGGTGGTGCACACCTTTGATCCCAGCACTTGGGAGGCAGAGGCAGACAAGAAAGAAAAAGAAAAAAAATGAGAAAAAAAACAGTTAAATGTAGCCTCCACACGAGAAATCTATTTACATAGAATATACAAAGCCACTGGGGTCTTTCTTTAAATAAAAAATTTCACAAGCTTTCTTTTCTTGCTTTCCTTTTCAATCACACAAAAATCTGGACATACCTATGACACGTAAAGCAATGTGAAGTTTTAAATACATATTAAAGTTTTGTTTTCTGTCAGAGAAGACAACGCACATCAAGTGAGTAAAGGAGCTGGCTTATGTGCTCCAGGAAGAATGGAAGACTGATCTCACACTTAGATATTTAGACCTGCAGGTTGCACTGGGGTTCTGAGATAGCTGAGCCTTAAAACTGCTGTGTTTTTTTCTCCTTTGAGTGGGTTCTGGTGTCCTGGCTCAACAAAGACATGGGCAGATTCAAATGTGGAAAGTCCTGCTATAACATGCACCAGATTACTGTGTGTGTGTGTTCGTGTGTTTATGGATACATGTGCACATGTGTGCACACACGAACGTGGAGGCCAGTGATCGGTCTCGAATATCGTTCAGTAAGTTGTTTTTTCAAAGAAGGTCTTTCATTGGCCTGGAGCTTGCTTACTAGGAGAAGCTAGCTAGTTTGTAGTTTCTAAAAATTCATCAGTCCTCCCTCTCCTAACATTGGGATTACAAATTAATATGAATATACCCAGCATTGTCACATGATCTCTGGAGCTTGAACCAATGTCCTAGTGTTTCTAAGACAAGTTCTTTACAGACTGACTGAGCCACTTCTCAGTCCTAAAACATTTTGATCAGTTGATATAGTTCCATTATAGTCCTTTCCTATCACTTACACTACATTCAAATGTCAGTACCACTGACTCATCATTTTAGGATCAGAGACAAGGCTGTGTTAGAGAAGTGAGGTATCAGAATACAACAAATTTATTGTTCATCTACGAACCACTCCCAGCCCTCATACTTTCTCTTAAACTAATAGCAGTTTTCTGTCCCAGAGAAGACAAAGTACATCACAATAGGAAACCCCCAAAAGTTTTAATCTTTCATGTTGACACTTTCTCTTGCAGAAGTCTGACTTAGAAGTGAGCAAGGAGCACAATGTTAGGCAGCATGGTGGCAAGATGTGTTGAGCATCTCTGATCTTTAAAACAAGGAAGACTTCTGTGTTCCTAGGGAATCAGTGCGTAGCCTCAGAGGTAGGTGTGCCTGGATGTGATGCTTAAGAGTTTGTCAGCCATGTAGGTTGAACAGAGCCAAGAAGCATAGCAAAACAAAGGGAATCTCAGAGGAGAAACCAGAGCTGTGGCTCTGAGCTGGACATAAGAGCACTAGATTCTGTGTATCATACGCTCTTACTATGGGATCTCGCCAAAACATGCAATTCATATGTGTGGTTTCACACCACTTTCTAGAGTAAAGGCCAAACTCATTGCCCATAGTATTTGGCACTAGAGTGTGTGCCAGCAATAAATCTACCTATCAAAGCCACTATTGATAGAAGACTTTGAAATATTTAAGTTGTTCTTAGTGGAGAAACGAAAGGAATGCTGGTGTTTTGCACCATATCTTAAGCACCACATCTACAACAAGAAGTGGCGTTTTCATCTTTTCCTCATGCTACTTCACGGTGCTTGCTCAACTGTTAAAACTCTCAGTTTAATTTTCAAGCCACATACCAGGCAAGCATACCATTTTGTGGCCCACTTTGATTGCATTACATTTGAGTTTCTAGTTGTATGTTGATTTCCACAAAGGGCAAGTGTGAATTATTTTTATAATTCACATTAATATTCTATCAGAGAGCACAGAAAGAAAATAAGTTCCCAGTCACAACTAGTGCTGCCCAAGGAACTTCATGGAATGCACTTTCAATTTCCTGTACTTACAGTTTTTATCAGCAAATTCCAGACAGTGAAATAAACTCTGCCAATGGGATCTTTCTTGCATATTACAGGTCTGAACATTCATGATTCCAAAAATTTTCAGGTTTAAATTACACAGGTACTCAAATCATTGTCACTTCAAAACTGGCTGCAGATTTCTGTTATACTGCCGGGATCTGCCTTTTGAGATTCCCAAGAAATGCCCATTTTCCACTTTTTGGCTTTATGCTAAGGAAGTCAGGAGGACTGCCAGGATTCAGAAGTGCATCTCACATTCACAAGACTGAGCTAAACTCTTATGTCAGTGAGCAGGAGGCTGGGAATTATCAATGTTATCTATATAACTTTCAACATGAAATCTTGTTTTTCAATGCTTCTATTTCCTCCTAGCTGTTAAAAAAGACTAAGCTAACAAGCAGATATCATTCTCATATAATCCTCACAATAACCAACACTTTCACAGACTAGACAACTATCCAAACACTGCCGAAGGCACTGGCTAATACCAGCAAATCTTTATTAACTGCCAAGCACTCTGTGACAACAGCCACGGGGTGAGACATCACAGGAGGATTAAATCCCAGGCCTGACTGGGAAGTGCAGCTTTTCTGCCTCCACTAATAAAGAACTGTCTTTAAAAAAACAACCTGCTCACTGCTGACAGTAATGGGTTCCTTGAGCACAATCCAGGTCACACATTCCAGCAGAGGTGGAGTGGTCAGAGAGCCAGGATATGTCCAGTAGTCCAAGTTTCCAGGAAGAAGGGAGCAAGGATCGAAGTTAGCAAAGTCTGCACGCTTCCCCTGAAGGACAAAGACACAGAAAACAGTCAGCACCAGATCCACAGTAGAAAAGACTATCATTTACAGGTCTAGTCAGTTCTTATTGCAAGGTTTTTGGGCAGAAATTTCAGGTTTATTGACAAACAAAATGAAGAGAACTAGCACTAGACATTTTGCTTGGAAACATAGATTCGCAAATGAGAGCATGAAAATTACTTATTATGTTTCATCTTGTCATCAAAACAATTCCTTAGGTTTTTTTATTTTTCAGTGCACTTAGCTGATTACATCTGGCATTTAAAGCTATATTGTTACCACTAAAATGCTAAATATAATTAGGTCGCAATTACAGAAATGTAGGATCTTTGATAATAAGGTGATAATTTTGCAGCGATATTTCACAGATCCATTAGAATTAAAACACAGTGTTCAGCTCTGGACACAGCACTTTCAAAGCAGTAACTGTGGGTGGAAATGTGAGATTTCACACCATTCTTTTCTTTATAAGGTCACTGCAAAATGAAGCAATGTGAGATGAGAATAAATAAAGGAAACTAGACATAATAGCATTCAGGAGAGAGAATAAGGCCATATGGACAATGCATCATCAAGGTTATCACACGTGATTCAGTGAGGGGAATGATAGGTGCAAATATTGACATTTAATAAGCTGGATGGTATAACAGTTTGAAGATGAGCTTTGTGCAGCTAGCCTGCCAGATGAGCAGTCATTGCAAGTGGATGCCCAAAAGCCTCAGCACACCACTGCTGCCCAGAAGATTTAGGCACAGAATGAATGAACTCAGGACATTGAATATGAATTTCCATGGAATTTCCAGATTCCACACATTTCTGGATCTCTTGGATTAACATAGTGATCATAACATAGCAAGCTTCTCACAAGCACTTTCTATATGAATCACTGAGTGGTTTGTTCTGAGGATTTTTCTGGCTTTTTGATGTTCTCTGGTTCCTGTATATGTATGCTTCTAATAGCAAATCATTACAAACTATACTATTACCAGACTTAGAATCTACTTTTGCAGAAAGAAAAAAATCATTACACATAAGCAATTATTTGCCTTCAGTAAACTATTCATCTAAACACCATGTCATCAACAAGACTATTCATTCTGATCAAAGGAAGTTTTTTAAAATCACAAGTATTAAAAAGAGTTACCTTTGTTTTAATGGAATGCAGTGCTTCAAGGATTTTCTGAAGGCCTTGGGAGGCAGGTCCAATCTACAGAAATGAAGGGGTTTATAAGGCCGTATGAATCAATTGGCACCACAACAATTTTGATTTGAGCAATACTATCAAAAATTACTCAATGAAAAACAACAAGAAAAACAAGTAAAGTCTACCCCTTAAACACTTGTGGCTTGTAAATACTGCCAACACATTTTTAGGCAGCTGTTACCGTATCTTTAACCCACCTCAGCTTCTATCTCTGTAACTCACTCCCTGGAGTTAGCCTGCTCTATTCTCTTATCTCCTCCAATCGATAAGCCGATAAACCGAAAGAACAAGCTCTTCTCTCAGTGGAAGCCTTTGAGGAGCTCAGACTCTCGCCTACCCTCCTACACACACTCTCTTCCTGCTTTTCCCCCACCCTCTAGTCTTCCTAGGAGTCTCTTAACTCCTGTTTCTTTTCAATCACCCATAACCATATCCTCAGTGCTTTAAAGCCTCACACTAGCAGTTTCTCAGGATTGTATCCTGGGCACTTTTATCATGTTTCTCTTTCTGCTGCCTTTGGGTAACTTGAGGAGCTCCTGGAGCTTTCACCTCAGCATAGGACACTCATGAACATCCATCCCACAGTATTCTACACTCCCCTTCCCCACTTGCTAGGTAGGGGTGGCTCAACTCTGATCCCACAGTTCCTGAAATTTGCCAACACTGATATCTTGTCCTAGAACCACCCCATTAGAACTTGTCTCAATTTAGCACTTTCTATCCCCCCCAAAGAGAGTAGCAACCTTCATTGAAGGTTCAATTTAAGCAAATTGTATCGTATTGGCCATCTTCAGTTTAACTTTGTCTGTTCTTCACGTTAGTATCTAACTGGTTTCTAAATGACACACCCCAAAATATCTCTCAGATATCCATAAGGAAAGCATGGAGTGATGGAGGGAGAATTAAACCTGAAAATACTTAAGCACAAGAAGCATTTCCTCAGATTCTTGTAGAATGTTCTCCATTATAAACATTCTGTATAGTCAATCGCTATAAACACAGAAAAAAAAAAAAACAAGGGATTGGGCCATTAACTGACCTTCAAAAAAATACCCAAAACAGCCAATCCATCTGGTTGTTGCACAGCTTTTCCAAAATCCTCATATTTGGTGTTCCAGTGAACCAAGTGAAGCTAAAGTCATGGGAGACAAAACCACAGTAAATGATTCACAGGATACAAGGCAACAGATCTTACCTAATGACTACTCTTCCCTTTATAGCTAAAGGTCATTACAGATAAAATGTGGGTAATTTTAAACAAAACTTGATTTAATTCTAGTTTTACTAGTTATAGTAGCTTATCACTTCAAAAGCAATGCTAAGACAAGGGCATGTAGAATTTTTAGAAAAGGCAGATATTATTAATGGATTTATAATAAAACAAATTTAATGCTACTCTTACAGCCTTAACTGGAGGATAACAAAAGACTTAAGAAACCAATGGAAGATCCTTTACAGAGAATTTGTTCACTCAGTATGGGCTGAACTTATAAAAAACTTTGGACATTAATGCTAAATAAAATTTTCCCTGTAAACAAGAAATGATCTTACCTCTGCAGCATACTTTTGTTTGTTCACGGTGTGCTCAGAGCCCTGGCCATCAGATGAGCCCCAGTGAAAGTGAAACTGGATCAATCTGTAGGAGCCACTGAGGGGTCCTTCTTTCAGCACTGGAATTATAATGCATGCATTTAATACATAACACACACACACACACACACACAAATGCATACACACACACACACAGAGAAAAGAAATTAATAAAGTGCTGACAAAGATATTTCAGCTGTTTTATTTTCCTATGTGTTAACTGATAGACAAAGGATGCATCACTGCAAGGCTTATTACTGGAGTGTCTTCTATAGGTAAAGATCTGAAGAGACGAGAAAGAACTAGTGGATCAATCTATCTTTGAACCTAAGAGCCTGTTTTCTATGTGACCCAAAGATTGTCCTGACCTTCTGCCAGTCAAATACCAGAATTTGGGCAAAAATTCAAAATATTATAAAATTTAACTATGCTTACGCTAACTGGCTTCATCCCCTGAAAACTTGTACCAAACCTCTAGTCCTTCCTAACCTGCAAAATGTGCGCATTCAGTTATTTATTTCACTAATAATCATTTGTATCATCTCTGTCATCTGTATATGCAGTTCAAGGTGCTTTGGTTTTTTCCCACAAGCTAAAAGTTAAGTACAAGAACTATCCTGGATTCTCTATCCTGGAATTAGGTAGTCTTTAATCAATAAATCATCATAGAAGTCAAGTGCTTCAATTTCTCCATTCATAGGTACTCGATCAGTGTGTCTTGGAAGAGTTGTTTAGGAACAAACAACTAAACCTCTTACCTTACTTGTATGTATCTATGATATTTAAACAATATAGTCGAATGTTTTCAGAAGTAACTCAGCTCTTCTAATTTATTTTTCTAGGACTAGGATTAAAGCATCTGTTACTTTAGGTATATTTTTGGGCCTTAGACAGTAATTCTATAAAATAATGAGCTTAACTCCATGGTGACTTTGTAAAGCATAGAATAGTCTTTACAATAAATATCATTTGTTTCATTTCACTTAAATATGTTTAGCCAATAGCAAGGTCTGTTCATCTATTCAAAGTAAAGGGTCAGTCTGGCTGGGAGATATGCAGTGTAGCCTTTCCACAGCAACTATACAATCATTGGCTACAAACTCTTCCAACAGGCCAAGAGAAAACAGGAAAAATGAATCATAAATGGTGTTATATTACACATATGTGAAGAAATATGAACTTGTATATATACTATGCTGAAATCAAGTCCCCTAAAGCACAGAAGATACTGTATTTATCTATCTGAAGAGTCAGCAGGGAAAAAAATTAAGCCCAGCCTCCCATACTAGTTTATTTGGTTTTTTGTTTGTTTTCTCAGAAATGAAAGAACACTTTTCTTAATAATAACTGCGTAAGAAATCATCTTAACAAGACAACTTAGTACTAGGGAAAAAATTCTGTACATTACTTCTTCAACGCTCACAACTAGTTGACCGATCATACACAGAAAATGTCATTTATAGAGTCATTAGCTCAGCCAAGGGGCAAATTCAGTTCAGTGAACCTACCCTAAGCATCAGGCGTCACCAGTATAAGAGCATCTGCTTTCCTCGAAGAAAATCAAGCTACCATCTCACATAGTAAAGTGAATAAACGCTCCTACTAGTTCTTTCTCCCTCCTTTCAGACCTTGAAATCACATCATCTTTCAATTGTTTTAGGGGATATTGTAAGTACAAATATGTTTTGAGTCCACATACACCTTTATTTTGAAAGGCTTGTGAACACCAAAAGAAACTATTCAATGGTTAAACATACCCACTGGTAATCTTTAACACTAGACAGCTGTTTTAGCTCACACTAAAATAAAATGGTTGCTATGCAGATTAGAAGTCCACTGTAATTAGAAGAAAGTTATTAAATCTTTAGAACTGAATTACTACAGACAGCAGCAATTCCAGTTTCAGAAAATTCTGAGTATGGAGTTGATTTCATGCTTGGAAAACATTGTTATAATCACACAGTTCTTTTATCTCAGATAGATGAAACGTATTACTTTTTGTTTTTACCCTACAATATATTACAAGATACATTTATTCATGCTGACTACTATATACCATTTTAAAAACTGTCTTGGTTTATAATGAAACCAAGAAATTAGTGGCTGTATGCTTATTCTCTATAAAAATTCCTGGCATTGATGGTCGGGCAGGCATTCAGCTGAGTCTGTGTTCTCAGTGTACATAGAAACATGTTCCACCAGGTGGCAGATATAGGAGGAGGGCTTTCAAATTTTAATTTAAATTTCATATCAAAACTTGTCCCAATTTTAACCTTTATAATCTGTCATCAGTTAAACACAATATAAGTACCATATAATAGTATATAATAATGTCTTCTTATACCGAACTTAAATAAATTATTAAGCTGTATTTTCCTTATGATAGAAGATTTTATACTACTGAAACAAATTAAAAACTCATATAAAATCATTAAAAATGTACTATTTTTTACTAATTTTAGACACTATTAAGATCTATTTGAACAGCAAGCTGAAGACCATTGGGGTAAGTAATCTCTCTTAATCTCAAATTACAGGTAAACATCCTCCCAATATGTTACTCCTAAAGAAATATTTTAGCAATTTCCTTTCAGACAAATAAATACTTTCAGCAGATACGATTTAAAGGTTAATAACTGAAACATTTGTTCCACAAATTCTCTGAAATTCTAAAATTCATGCTAACAATCTTTACTACTGATTACATTACACATATTTTTGCACTGAGAGCAGCAAATAATTCTAGGACTATATTTACGCAAACCAATCTGAGAGGGGGTGCCCGTGTTCCATTTCTTCTAACCTGTTAAAAATCAAAAGTGTAGAGCAGTTTTAGTTCAGCCTACTTGGGGATTACACAGGTTTAAACTTGAAACTTTTTAGGAGTAAATTTCACCACTCAGAATGCTTAAGAAACTCTGGTCAATGTCCTAGGTATTAATAATTATTCTGACATTACTAACTAAGGGCATGGAAACCCGTCATTGGTTGCTTACGATCATTTGTGGGGGTAAATTTAGAGCTTCAAAATTAAGTCCCTGGAAATTTCAACAGAACCCAGGTACAAAGACCCATTATGTTATCCGGACAATGGTCGCTTCAAAGGCAGATGGAGTCACTCAGCCTCTTTCTTTCTTCTTGAAGAAGGATAAACAAATAAACACTGTTTCTGTTTTTAAAAGGAGAGCTGAGATGAGATGTGGGTGCTGACCCAAGAACTCTGACATTGCTCTCATTATTCCACCCTAACTTTGCAATAAAGCATAGAGGTTTTAACTTATCAACAAGAGTTAATAAGTTAGGAATGGTTAATGCTCAGACTCCTACTGTACCAGAAAAAGCTGGCAAGAAAACATGTCAAGCAGAGAAAGCTACTTCTTAATAATAATTTTTTAAAGAATGTATTAGCAATTTTTCATTAATTTAAGATTATTGGCTTTAAAGGAATGTTGATAATTTTAGTGTGAGCTTCAGTCTAAAACTTATTAAATCCATGTTTTAAAAGAATTACCTCCAAGTAAATAAACACAACACCAAACCCAGCCAGCTCAGTTCCTAACACCGGGTACTTGAGTCTGGATATAAGATAACATTCAGAACACATTGCAAGGCCTGACTTCAAGATAAATTATAGAAGGCTGAGATCTCAGTGCTGGGGTGAGGAGTTGGGGGAAGGGGGTAGAGGGGGTGTAAATGACTGATACATTTAAATGCAGAAAGTAAAAAATTTGAAAAACCCTAAAAATGCTTAAAACAAATGAACAAAAATAACTCAATAAAGCATTGTTAAAATGCTAACTTTTGAAATAAAAATATTAGGTAACCAAAATAAATTATTTTTAAATGGTATTGGCTTTTAAAAACATGGTACATACAACTAAAGATTGATAACATTTATCATCTGAAGATTCTTACTTGTATTCTCTTTTTAAAAAGGTGCTAGTTAGAAAGTAGTGCTGCAAAGACTGAGCCTCAGCAAGTGATTCTTTCCTTTCTTCCTTCCTTCTTCCTGCCTTCCTTGCCTCTTTCTCTCTTTCTCCCTTCCTTCCTTTCTTCATGTTGTGGGCTGACAATAGTATCACTTTCATTGTTTAACCTTTGAGAATCTAAGAATCTTTAAAAAAGAAAATCTAAGTAGCATATTTCCATGTGACACACTACTATTTAACATATTCTGTAAGTGGGTTTTCCTTTTGTATTAATATTTTAATGCATTCTAGGTTCTTGTTTAACCAAAGTAACTGAAAGAGATAGGAGATACTGGCCAAATTACAAAGGAGTCTTTCATGGGTAAAGGAGAACTTTAATCTTTGCTGACCCTTGTTTTTCTTGGACCTTGTTGCTATCTAGGGCACACAGACACACATCCTGTGCCCTCCCCTGGAGTTTCCTAAAGTCCTTTGCTGGAGTCTCTTCCAAAACACCCAAGCCCTTTATTTCTCTGAATATTTCTCTTACTTGTCTGGAAAGCCTTTACTGAAGTATCATGTCAACTACTAAGCCTCCTCCATGTTTCCACAGTTCCTATGGCCACATCATTTTTTACAAGTACCAAAGTGACAGCCTTTCCTTCTCACAGATATTGACAGACACCCAACTGCGGATATTGTCTGTGAATCTCTAGCTAACAGACTTTCAAATCCAGGATTTCCCACCAGGGAAGGGAGTTTAAGTCAAAAGAAGTATTGGCAACCATACATCCTGCTCCTCATCCCCTTCCCTGCCTGGAATTTCAAGGGCTTAGCTGCAGGCTCCTGCTGTGAAACCATCTCCTTTACCCTAGACTCCAAAAGCTCTGGAACTCCGACTTGTACCAGCTGAGCCCGAATTCCTATCTTCAACCTCCCAACCCCCACCCATGTTGTCTGTCTCTAATGCTAAGGCCTCAGACTCCTTCAGAGGATTCTTACCCAATCCATTTCGATGGCCTTTTGGATCTCAAATCAAGAACACACAGTTCCTTAAACAGTTTCTTTTTGCTTGTACGAAAGTTATAGTCAGAGCCTATATTTCTATATCCTTCTTTTTTAGATATTTTCAGTACTTGCTGGATTCTGAGGACACTGGAAAGGAATCGGGCTCACCTGCCCCCGTGACTCTTAGGTTATGAAGTGTGCACTGATATTAAGTGATGAGGGCAGACAGGAGTGAGAAAAAATCCCTGTTAGGCGCACAGGGAGGGGTCATGGCTAGGTAGCAAAGGTAGCAAAGAGAAAAACCTGGCAGCTTAAAACAAAGGCTCTGTAAGATTTCAGTCTCCCACTTGCAGGCCCTGCTGGTGGACAGGCTCAACAACTTCTAAAGTCTACTCTGGTCACACACAGTTCTGGACCAATCAACCATCCTAGCTTCCTTCAAACTGACCAACCCTGAATGACTTGTCAGGCCTGAAACCTCCTGTACTGGAGAAAGAAGAGATTCTTTTTTTTTTTTTCTTTTTGAGTCCCCACTCACCCTCTCTTCTTTGCAGAAGGTCTTTTTCTAAAACCCACCCACCTTTCTTCAACTGTTAATTCTGACTGAGGTATTTGAGATTCCTCTGCTACTATTGAAATACAATGGCCAACCTGATTATAATACTTTAATTACACATTATACAGCATGCTGTTATTTAACATGGTCATTAGTTCCAACTCTGACAGCAATAGTAGCTGTTTCCTCTGTCTTTGTCCTTTTCCTCTAACATGCCCTCTACTCCAAACCACCAACAATGTGTTTACAGCCCCATTTCATTCAGTGACCTTCAAAAGAAAATATTCAGGAAAATAGGACACTGGCAATTAAATCAACCAGCAAGCCCTAAAGGCAGTCACTGCATCTAAATGGGACTGGGTCTCTTTTTTCTAAATAAAGAAGAAAACCATTCACCAGCGTCCTGTCAACAGGCTCTTTTACAAATAAATTGTAATAATTGGATTTTTTTTCAGGAGCTGCCTAAGCATATCCACACAACTCTGAAGAAGCATCACTTGTGGAATAAATTTTTGAATGAGATACTGATTATCTTTATATATTCACACTATGTGGACCCTGACACACAATGTTTACCTAGAACGTCAACCTTTTAAATCTTCAGATTATAATCATTTTCTGCATTGCTGACTTGAAGGCAGTACCCATTAAGACATACCCGTGAAGATAGCTATCACCTAGGAGGGCAAATGTTTTAAAGAGAATCTTAAAAGTTTAAAAGTTCCATGAATCCTCTGTTTTCTGTATTGCTAAAGACCTGACTTGCTTTCTGTGACTTCCCACATGCACATTGCCTGATGCCCTACATATCTGACAGTCTGACAAAGAAGAAAATAGTCCTTGAGGATAGCTCACAGCAATTAGCCTACTTCTAGGACATACCAAAGAAATTAGAGTGACATTTTAGCTTTTGGACACAAACTGTGGTGGCAGTCCCGGGACCTCCTGCCCGTGCTCCTGTAATTTTTCATTAAGGCAGAAAATAACTATTGGCTAAAATGCCTTTTGTTTCCTAAACACTGACCTGCACAGTCCTGGGAGTCATCAAACTCAACGTTAAAGGAGTGGCCATTGTTGACAATGCTCTTGGAAGCAGCTTTATCATATGATATGAGCAGAGGCTGTAAGGCAGGGTCGTGCTGGGCAGTAGCCGTGTCAATGTCCACCGGGGATTGCCGGTCTCCATTGGCAATGGGGAAGTCCTTGTGCCAGTTCTCTGGTCCTGGAGATGAGAAGACAGCTGTGAGGTCATCTGTGAGAAAGGAGACACCAGCCACTGGCAGCCACCGGTGATTCTAGATACAGTCCGCTCGGTTCCAAATTCAGAGGTGATACTTACTAACTTAACGTTTGTGAAAACAAAATGTGCCTCTGTCCTTTTATTTGTAACATGGGTTAATAATATTCCAAGTCTACCTCAAAATGCCAGCACGAAAGTTAGAATCGATATACATCTATTTCTTAAAATTGTCAGACAAGCATTAACCTTTTTGAGATTTTTTTTTACTCAAATTCAATGACTAAAACTGGACAGAACTACGACAACGAGGTGGTCAGACTGGAGATATAAATCCTCTTGAGTTTGGGACGTAGATTCTAAGGCATTATGAACAGGTCCAAGAACCTCGTGCTGCCACACTTGGTAAAGACCATATAGACCAAAACTCAAGCTCAGACACCTCTTTAGAATTTTCTTTGCTGGAGAGCCCACACAACCACAAGCCAGGTGCACCTTCTTTTCCCCTCAAATGGCCTCATATACTAAAGCCTTTGATCTGGAAGACGTCTAGGTATCTACGACTGACCCTCTAAGACTAGAAGTTGAGAGATGAATGGAAAACTCTGGAGCCAGAGCAATTAGATCCAAACGGGCCCCAGAAGATGCCACAACAAAGTGCTCTGGGAATCTTACCTACAGTGCAGTAGATACTGATGCGAAGGTTACAAGGGGCTCCCCTTAACCTCTCTGTGACCCACAATTAAAATGTCAGTAATAACCTTTGCCCGATGCTGCCTAGGTTGGCCTTGGGTGACGGGCTGTGGTCCCCATAGGTACTGTCGTCGGATCTTGTGTTGTGTTATCCCTCCCAATCCCTGTGCGCGGTTAGGCAAGTTTGAGATCAAATTCTCGACAGCTCCCTGAGTCCGGTTCCAGGGACATCCCAGAGCCGGGATCCGGCATCCAAGAATCGCGCTCCGGGATCTGAGGAGCGAGGCAGGTGCCTGAGCCAAGACCGAGAGCGCGCGGCCCGGAGCGCGCGGCCCCCGCACTCACCGTTGCCCTTGCTGTATCCCCAGTGGTGGGACATGGTCAGGCCAGTGATTGGGGCAGAGCAGCAGTTGTCGTCTGTCTAGCGGTCCTGCAGTGTGTGTCGTGGGTCGCACCGTCCGGCTTTTATAGGCTCCCGCCAACTTGGTGCTCTGGGCGGCCCAGGGGAGGGACCGAGTGGACCTCAGCAAGGGGAGGAGACGGTGGAGGTGGCGGACGGAGGTGACAGGCAGAGGTGACAGGCGGAGGCCTCGGTGTTCCAGGGCCCCCGCACCTTGACTGGGGCGGGGAGCCCTCCGGCTGCTCTCCGCTTCTGCGTCCGACCCGCTCTGCAGCAGCTGCGCGCTCTCCAGCTCGCCCGGGCGCGGCGCTGCCTCCCAGGCCAGCGCCCCTACGCCGCAGCCCCATTGTGAGCACACACCTAGCCACCCGCCGGCACAGCGCGGCTCTGCCCCCCAGCGCTGGCCGGCCAGCCAGCCACCCTGCCGCGGCCCGCACACGCGGCTGCGGAGTTTGACCTTGGTCGGGAGCGTCCAGGAGACGCCGGGAGAGGGGATCCCCGAGCTGAGAGCGGGAAGCAGGGGGGCCCCCTGCTGCCCGGCTGCGGGAAGACGACCAGGCCTTGCCGCCCGGTAGCCCTCCAGCTTTCTGGTTGCCCCATAAATTAACCCTAGGCAACGTAACCAACACTTTCCAAAAATCGCTTTGCTCTTTGTAATTGGGTTTTTACAATGCCTTCCAAGGAGATGAGAACTTTCTCTTCCTGGCAAAGGAATTTGTATTTGGCATGACTAAACCACCCAACTCCCAAAATAATTAATGAAAATAATTTTTAAAAAATAAAAATAAAAAAGAAAGGTAGCTCTATGACTTTCCAGGGACCTTGGGCGTTCCAGGGACACACCTCTCAATGTTCTTTTTGTGAATTTTTATTTAAACAATTCTCTTCACCTAACACTTTGTTTTGCTTATTTTGACTTTGAAACGTTTTTTGTATTGAATCTATTGTAGACCTGTAGCCATAGCATTCAATTTCTAACTGAGAAGGGTACAGTATTTGTTTCTCTAGGAACACCTAGACATCACGTTACCTATATATTAAAATCTATGTGTAAGTAGAATAAAAAATAACATCTGGCTACTTAAGTGTTCTCAGAATCATCATGTGCCTTTATTTCAGTCAGTGCCACACAAAGATGATGCACACATGTATCTTGTTCTTATTTTAAGGCTTAAAATTATGGTCTTCTTGTACAAGACTTTTCAGGTTGATGTCAAAGGAAGTTTTTGATGAAGAATCATCACTCACACGTTTAGGTTTCTAGAACCATTACAAAGTGCAGTGTACAAACAGTTCCTCTGTGCCACCACAGCTGCATAATTTGCTAGCAGTCTCCCATTTCCTGTGAGGCATAATGTTCCATTACCATCAAGCATGGAATAAAAACAGATTTTGATTAAGCACTTCTCATGGCTTCAGACCCCACCAAGTCAGGATGCAGCTATGGGAATCTTCATCGTGTCTGGTACATTCTGCTGGGAGCCAGGCTCCTCCTAGCCAGACTCCCTTGCCCACCTTTGCACAGTCAGGAGAATATAAGGTAGTATATTCATGTTCGTTTTCTTTTCAAATTACAGAGGTTGGAGGGATTTTCTTTTCTCCAGGTTTTCATGATGGAGATGACTTTGTAGTGTCATGTGGATCAATCACTGTCTAGCTCTATTGTGCTGGGGACATCCCTCCCAGGCTGTCATTATTCAGTGGCTGCCAGAGAGTAACAGTGGGTTTTCAAAAATAAAACCAGTGTTTATGTGTTCTTCTCTTTTTAGAGGGAAGAAATGTACCTCCTTCTAACCCAGGAGGTGGGGGAATTTACATATATATGTATGTATATTCGTATGTACATGTACATACACATATAGCATAATAAAGAAAAGTCATATAAAATTGCTAAAACATGTTCAAATTATTATAATAAAAAGTCTAAGAGAAATCAGAACAAAATTTTCAAACAAAATGAGAAAGCATTTGATTTACCATAACTACAGCTAGTTAATATATTTTACAAAGATATATATAATTTATTCAATAATTAATGAAATAAGTAGGTAGTTTCATAGTCTTTAAAGTATTAAGTTTTGGGGGAGACTGAGAGCCATTTACTCCACAGGACTCCTGGAGTCCAATATGTAGGCATCTCCCTAGCCTACTGTCTGTGATGCAATATTCTAAGCTCATGAAGCTATCTAACCGTTGGTTTGTAACCCACCACCCCAATATGCTGTTGGTTGCTTATGTGGGAAGTGAGAATAGTCACACACCCAGCCAGGGTTGTTGTAAGAATTCAGTGCACATTAATTACCTGCCACCTGAACCTATCAGTAAATTATGGCTTTAGAGTTTGTCTTAAACAGGGCTGTATAAAACACAATGCAACTGATATAAAAAGTAAACCTCTGTCCAAAGGGAGAGAGAGTCTCCACCTATCTGTATTTTCTTTGTAGGGAGAGTGAACAAATACGTATACATATATATACATATATATTATATATATATAATTAAATTTCAGCATGTCATCCATAATTCTAAGATAATAATGGTACTCATGTTCTAAGATCATAGTGAAAACTAAATGACATAACATGTATAAAAGGGTTTGACATTATGCCAACAATTACAGCTAATTAAATATGAGTTATCATTTTACTATTGTATTTATTGAGTTACTAAGTGCTCCATATTTTCAGTATTGGGGGGGGGGCTACAAAAGGTACGCAGACCCCTTCACTTCCCAAGATCTCAAGTGCTACTTTGTCAAGTGGTGCTGCCATGTCAACTCAATACCAGTTGGAGTCCATGATGGGTGGATATGGCAGCTGTACGGAAGAGTAAGCAAACACAAGCAAAGTGAATTCCAACTGTGACAATGAGTGTGAAGCTTGTGAGCCAGGAATGAGGTAGAATGGCACAGAAGAAGAGGCCGCTTTTAGAATGAGGGTCCTAGAAGACCTTAAAGAGTCAGTAAGGAATTACCAGGAACAGAACATCTCAAGTATAAGAAGTCAGTATAAAGGCCTGTACAAAGAAGTTTCTAGAAGAGAAAAGTTTGTAGCTGGGAACCAAACCCATGAAATTACCTGCTGTTCTAAGAGAACTTCATGAAATTATCTGCTGTTCTGGAAAACCTAGTCAGTTAAAGTACAAGGTTAAGAAAGGACGTTCGATGGTCTCAGGTCCCAGGAACTTAAAGAACGTCTGGTATTTCCTGGGAGCTGGTTATGGCAGTGGGATGGTCTTAGACAATGATGATTCAACAGTGGGATAGCCCTAAGCCATGACCCTTGCCTAAACTTCCCGTTTTGCTGTGTCTTTATAACCTACTGCCTGAAATTAAAGTTGGAGAGCTTGATCAGAATCCTAGACTTGCTCTCATTCTTTGTGTCTCTTGTCCCTTTACTCTTTCGCCCCCTTCCTTAGGGTCTCTTCAAATCCACCGTGGGCCAGGGCAGTTGTATCTTGGTCACTGGGATCAAGAAAAAAAAAAAAGACAAGTAGTGGCATCAGCCAGGCCCGAAGATCCGTACTGACCACTGTACCAAGGAGAGGTTTTCTGTTCAAGTGTTCAAGGAAGCCAAGGCGCAGATGAAAAGGAGAGACTGACACGGACTAAGACAGCTAAGAGTTTAGGCAATCCATTCCAACTCTTCATTTTTACAGACAAGAATTAGACGGAGGGTCTATGCAGCTCTTGCTACCCATGGCTTTGTATGAGTCTTTCTAAGAATCACTTCCAGAAAAAGAGTCCAAGTCCCTCTGATATAGAAAGTTATCTAACTCTGGCTCTGGCTTCCCTTTTGGCCTGTGAACTACCAGCATTCATCCAAAGGAATGAGAGCCAGGTTTTGTGGGTTTGTACTGGCTCTCTAGGTCTTACCTACTGCATAAGCCTGCATGATTTATTCTAGTCTTCAGGACTCCATGTTCATATGTGGAATGTATATAACATACCCAGGACTGCTGAGTGATTAATTTTCTTTTATGTGGCTTAGCTGCGGCTTCCAATGTTATTAGCTCCATTGTTAGTGTCCTTGTTATTGTAGGGAGAAGTGCCTATTTGTGAAATTAGAATTGTTTTCAGTGTGAGCTGAGTCCACCATAGGGTTTCAGCATAGCTCTGAGCAAGATAGGCAGTCTCTGGCAACTTCCCCTGCTCCATTGTAAACTGATGAGGGAGAGTTCTAGCTCCAGAATATCATAATAAGAAAGAGGGCCTGGAAGATCTCAAAGGCCTGGCATCGTTTCAGGCCTGAATAAACAATATCATGGTCATTAGAATACTTTTCACTAAGAAATAATAGATTGTCTTTTCTGTGCCACTAACTTGAATGGAAAAAGAGCATTTAATTAGCATCTTTGAGTTTTTAAATTCTAAATGTACTAAAAGTATTAAGTTACCAACACAATTCTAAAAAATAACTTACTAAAATTAAGTATCTACCAATACCGTTCTCAATGCTTCACATCAGAAACAACAGAAATAAATTTCTTCAGTACAAGTCACTCAGCTAGCAAGCAGGAAAGCCAGGTGTGGACCAAACTGACAACTCTGATTTGAACCCTCAGCCAACGGTCCTTTGGCCCACTGAGAGGCAGTGCAGTCCTCCTTGTCAAGGACCCTGCTCCAGGGTGCTGGAATAACAATGCATGAAGATTGGATGTGTAATCCTACTCTATAAAGCCAAGTTGTGTCAACATGCCAAACAGTTTTAGAGCAGCCTGCCAAAGTCTCTGTAACTAAGCTATGGATCTGAGATAACAGTAACATTACATCTACAAACAGTTGAGTTCAAGCTCTTTTTTAGATTAAAAAAAAGAAGAAGAATTGTAGTATGTACATTTCTAAATTTAAAGACCTTTCAAAATGTCTTTGCTTTTTCATGATTCCTGGTGATATTTAACTTTTATAAAAACTGAATCCATCCAAGGTAGTCAATAAACTCATGTATGCCAACAAGTTTTCATTTTGCACAGAAATGGAATGAAATATTAAGTGAAAAAATTAGACATGCCTGTAATACCTTTTTAATTTTTGTAATTTTGTAATACCTTTTTAATTTTTAAATTTTAATTACACCTTTTAATATTTGGTGACTCAGGGAAGCTGCCATTTACCATACACAATTCTCTACATATAATAAAGGCCTATCTCTTTTTAAAACATCTGTTCTTAACCAATTTGCCTATAAGGAACATTGACCACCACTGGATACATTTCTGGCTTTTCTGGTTTGGGAAACAGGAGTGGTATGTGGCTGGCATCCAATAGACACATTCCAAAGATTCACTGCATATGCTCCAATGTACAGGAAAAACACTGGGAACGATTAACCCCAATGCCACCTATCTAGTAAATCTTTCCTTACCCATTTTTTATTAGCATCAGTTACCCATGGTCAGCCATAGACAGGAAGTAGTACTCGGGAAATTCCTGAAACAGACAATTTATAAGATTTGTATCATCCACTACTCTCACAAAATGCAACAATGTTCTGCTTCATCCCATCCAGGACATGAACCTTCCTTTGTCCAGTGTAGCCATGCTGTAAACACTACCTGCCAATATCGATTTAGCCTACATCTTGGCTACCAGATTAACTGTCCAGGTATCATAGGATTTTGTTCAAGCAATACCTGTTTTACTTAGTGATGATCCATAGCACAAAAGTAGTGAACAGGGCATAAAACATGGGTGGACAGAATAACTCTGGAGCTATGTGCCAAACTGCAGAATATTTAAGAATAAGAATATTCTTGAGTGTGTGTGTATGTCTGTATGTGTGTTTTCTATCTATAATTTGAGGTAGGACTAGAAGTCTTGGTCTGTATCTCCTCAAATAAAGGGAAGGCTCACTATGTCACTCTGTAAAATCCTGACATAAGACGGTCTGTACTGTAAATGCCTGAGAAAACCCAGATGCAGAATGTTTGCCCAGCGTGTTCAGAGTCTTGGGTTCTGTCTCTCTATTATTGATCTCTCTCTCTCTCTCTCTCTCTCTCTCTCTCTCTCTCTCTCTCACACACACACACACACACACACACACACTATAAAATAATTCTTCTCTCAAAGGCCTGGGAAACAATTATGATAATTACCTTTGTATTTAAAAACATCTGAGACCTAGAACAGTGCTATGTTCCTAATATTCCCTCATCTATCTTTGGTTCATTGGGTTGGGAAAAAAAGAATAGAACCAGACCTACCACTGCACCCTGTGAAAAGCGTCAATTTATGCTGCTTGAGTGTGCACCCAGTGCTACCCAGATCCTAACAGTTTGTTAGGTGAGCATTAGCTTCACTACATGATTAAACTTCTCTTTTACCGATAAATCACCACTTTGGGGAATTTCTGACTTCCTCTTACACAAGCAAGCTAACACTTTCCATGTAGGGCTAAAGGCATCAGAGCTAAATGCTTCCTCTTGCTTAAGGGCAGGAAGCCAGAGTTAGCAGTCTACTCACAGGGTAGCAGACAGCACACACAGCCAGTACCTTCACAGTCCTGTAGCATGGACGAGCAGGCTTCAGAAAATGGACATAGCTATATTTTATAACGGTGGTTTTCTCGTTCTATGCTTAGCCAAGTTAATTCAGAAGCAGAAAGGAAATGAATTTTTATTTAGACAAAATTATTTTAAAAGTTTTGTACTACTCAAAATCAGGATTCAGGAAGAAAGTGTATAAGCTAAGAAAATTGCTCTTACTTTGAACGCTGACAGCATTTTCTTTAAGCAACATCATAAAATAATTCTATGCATTTTAACCACTTAACACAAAATTTTCAAAATTATACTCTGTAATTTTTAACAGTATTTCTATGCCCCTGTCTCTCCCTCCTGACCCACCTCAGTACAGTGCCTGAAAGATAAATGCACATATTTGAATGAATAACTAAATGTTATTTTAATGGACAGATAAAATGTCACTTGGCTTTTATATATGACAAAATGTGTTTTCTCTCTTTTCTGTGTCTCTTCTTTCTTTTCCTTCCTCATCCTCCGTCAGTTCCTCTTTTCTGTTCACTCCTTCCTCCTTTCCTTCACAACAATAGGTGCCCTTTAAACCTTTCTTTTTAGCATTGTCTGAGCAAACTGAAATGGTTATCATTCATTTAAGATATAGCCACCAAATGCCTAGCGCTGAATAGTCCAGGTCACATGCTTCCCTCCTTGTACCATGGCAGAATTTTCTGCTTTTCTAATATTCATGGTGCAAAACTCTTTTCTATTTCATTTTCAGGTATCTACTTAGTAAGGCTGTGCATGAAACAATGGATCAACAGAATGAGAAAGCATGGGGCAGAACAGGTTGGATAGACAGACAGGAGACCACTGCTGCTCTTGTAAGCAGAAAACTCCACCCAGATTTCCACAGTTCAAAGGTGTCCATGGTGCGTTCCTCCAGGGCAGGAAGAAAATGGAACTTGTGTTGATGTTTAATTTTTTTCATCCTTTAAAAGTATTTACTTTTATTTTATAACAGATACTAAAGTATATAACACTATAAAACTATATAACAGATACATAAGTTAAACGCCTATATAACTTTAAAAAGTTTTTTGGGGGGACTGTGTGCCTCTGGGCTTTCTGGAATCATCCTAAATATGCCTGGAGTCCATTGTGGGCTCCCAGGCCTGCTGACACCCAACCGTGCTTTTCAGATTACCGGCCCCAAGCCCTGTTATCTAAACATCCTTTCCAATGGGTGCTGATATCTCTAGTGAACACTCCCCTGTGTTGCTGGCCGTGCCTATGCCTGATAGGCTCTCCTTTTGGTAGCCACAGCCCAAGTCAGCCTTTCTCTCATGCAATGCTCAGAGACTGTTCTTCTCTTCCTGTTCTTTTCCCCGTCCTGCAGTCCTGCATCCAAGAAGTTTATTGATCTTGTGTGATCTCTTGTACTCTTGACACATAAGCACATTAGGAAAGTGTAGACTTATTCTGAGAAGAGACTTTACAAAATCACTTGTGTCTCGTATAGAATGCTTGCTCAGATAAAGGCCTTGCTTCTAGCCACATCTTTTCTCCAAGCCCTTGCTTGTTTCCTAACTCCTCTGGAACTCTCCCTCCCTCCTGGGGCCCAATCTATGTTCTCTGTCAATTAGGCTGCTAAGGACAAGAGGTTCAGCATACCTCACAATCTTGACAACAGGCTCTCTGAAGAAAACAAAGTAAAAGGGAGAAATTAGACTTTCTCTAATGATATGTCGCTAAAATATTCCTTTAAAAGAAAAGAATTTACAGCAGGCAGCTAGAAATTCACAAATAGACCTATGATCTAAGACACAAAGTATCACCTAACCTTCCCAAACCAAAATAATACTGCTTTCTCTTAATTAATTATCTAAGGTCAAATTTCAGTTTTTATTTTTCAAAAATATTCTCAGCTATATTAAAAAAATAAGGACTAAGACAGCCTTGTGTCACATACCCAGGGTCTTATGCTTCAGACAGACTGGGTGGGAAAACTACAAGTTCAAGATAAATCTTGATAGTTTAATGCAAATCTATCTCAATAATAATAATAATAATAATAATAATAATAATAATAATAATAGGAATCAGGATGTAGCTTGTGGTAGAGTGCAAGTTTCCAGACAAGTATCATACACACATAAGAAGGTATTGAGTAGTAATTGTAAGTACATGAACATATTTGATAGTATTTTTGTCTGTGCTCCATGTAGAAGGGCCAAGTCCCTGAACTCACAGCCTTAGTGGAGTGTATTAGTTAGAACTGCTTACTGAACCTTCAAAAGCATTCTGTTCTCCAATTTCTGACCATGAGGACCTAAGAAGAGGATTCTTTATCATGTATATGGAATTGCTTAAGTGGAAACAACTGGGGAACTAAAGTCATTACTGAAGAAATTAAGAGAAACATCTAGAAAGAAAATGAGCCTGGGGAGACAGAAGCACTGAGATGATGGTACAGGTGAGGGCTACTGGAGCCTAACGCACGGGCACAATGCCAGCCCCCTTCAGTGTGCACTCAGGAGTGCAGGTGCTAAAGGAGATAAGCACTCTGGTACAGAACTTTTTTGTATCTCCTAAAACACAGCTCTTCTTCACCGAGTTCAGTTTTCAATTCATAAGCAACGAATATTTGGATATATGTAAAACTGCTTTTTCCCATGCATTTTCTTCATTAACAAACTTGGATTCTGCAATATTTTAAAACCTTGTTGAAGTATCTCTGACCTTCAGACAATGAGGAAATAACTTTCACGGGGCACTGACAAAGTCTAGCAAACAGTATTTTACAAGTCTCACATTACCCTTATTCATGCCTTATCAATCAGACAAATACTTCTGAGTTCTGACAGGCGCCTGGCTCTAACTAGGTCCTCAGGCCTCAAGATCAAGTTTGTACTGTCTTAAAACCTTGCAGTCCCTACTGTTCATTACACTCATATCAACACATACCAACCTCCATTTTACATAGAGACTTCAAGTACACATGCTATTCCCATTAGTATATACAGAAAGAACTGTAGGCCCTTTATATTCTCTGAAGTGTATGGAGCATTTCTCTCTCAATACTGGGCCCTACTCTAACTTGGCTCTGCTTGGCTTGTTCAATCACATCACTCTTGCCAGTTTCTCTAGGGCTCTTGCTCCATCCAGGTATGCCCTTGGTGACCTGAGGTCCTGCGCTAAGCTGCTCACAGAGAAGCAGAAGTGTGATCTCTGTAAGCCTTGTACTTTCTAGCACTGCCATTTGTATTATGCTTCCATGGGAATCAAGAGGCCTTTAGGGAGTAACTTCCCTTTAGCAAATGTGTTTCGAGCCATCCAAATTTCAAAAGAGCTCATGGATGTGACAGAAATTTACAGGCAGGTCAGAACAGACAATAATTTTTTAAATTTACTTTATGGAAAATCATATTTTCCCTGAGGTTTCAGGCTCCTCTGCCCGAGACTGATTCAAATACAGGGGAGAACCTGGTTCCCTGTTTACTGCAGAGTGCCTTCTCAACTGGCTAAAATTAGCTTTTAGATCACTGGGCTCTTGCTGCCGCACGGCACCCTGTCCCTAGGGACTGTGCTGTTAGACTCACTCTTACTCTGGCTGATCACCTGTGATTATTCACCTTACCGGGCTGTCACAGGTTGTACCTGCTAAACATCCTCTCATCTGCAGAAGATAGATCATTAGCACTGGCCAATCCCTTGATCCTAGATGTTATGCTTAGACTGCCTGACTTCACTTTGTTCCATTAGAGTTGAACCTCCTCAGAAGCATAAATGCTTTCCTCCCGTGTGATTTGTACATCACATTTGGCATCCTCACTTTAGGACATGCCTAGGCATGCTCAAAATTAATTTCACTGCAGGAGTCTTTCTGTCTTCAGTATTAAGATGGATTATCCCCTCTCAGGAAGCACCCCAGAGGACCCTGTTTCATGACATTTGAAAAGCCAGTGTCAAACAGACACGAACATTATAACTTTGGCCTCTGCTTTCTCCTTGATTTTCTGGATCTCAGTCTCACTCCTAGAGTAAGAACAAAGTTCTCAAAGCAGAAAATTCCTCAGGAGAAATTATTTACCCTTTCTCTTAACTGTCTCTTTAGGCAATGTGCTGGTTCCATGTGACCACACTTTCCTCTGCTGCATGCGTATTTAGTACATGGGTTATTGCTTTTAAATATCATCACTGGGCCAGCAGACAGTAAAGTCTCCTGCTGCCAAGATTAAAGTCCTAAGTTTGATTCTTCAAGACCCACATAGTAGAAGGAAAGAACTGACTTCCAAAAGAACACGCATACACACACCACTTAACTACCTAAGTGCATACACACACAAATGTATACACACACACACATATGTATATATACACACATAAATTTAAAAGAAATTCACCAAATATAAGCAGAAGTAAGCGAGAATCCTCATATCTCTTTCTCTGGTCTGAACAGATGAGATGTAGATTTCTGACACTGCAAACAGCTACATGAATGCAGGGCCTTTGGGATTCTAATAAGCTATTAGAATTTTTCTAACTTGAAGTAAAATTAATTTTTAAAAGATAAGTGTTAACACTTACCAAGAAATTTGCCAGAACGACACTTCTTTGTATTTTAAGTGTATTGATTTAATCCTTAAAATAACACTCCCTGCAGATACTGTTGACATCCACACAGGCACACAGATTACAATCCCCCATGATCTCCTGTCCAGAAGACACTGTGTGATTTTTTTCTCCATCCTTCTACAATGGAATAGAACTTTATATGCTCAGTGCTTATCAATCTCAATCAGTTCAGTAAGTGCTTTCCAGTTAGCCTCAACCCCCTTTTTTTCAACTAAGATTCTTAAGAATAAGTAAAAATTCTTCATCATTTTGCTCAATCACTATTCATAGATAATATTAAATCTGAAAACAAAGGAATCATAGTGTCATTTCAAAAAAACTTTGAAAAACTTAGCAACCTAGACATCAACATGATTGAAACACAAGGTGGCTTTTAAGGGCTGTTATTTTGTATCAGAGATTTTATTGCCATCTAGTGCTCAAAATGAAAATAACAAGTAAACATGCTTAGGTTTTAAAATTTAAGTCTTACTCCTAGGGATTCATTTATTAAAAAATCATTAAGTTTACACACATTAAATATGAACAAAAATCTGATATACAGAGTTCTTGTTTCTTATACATTTTATAATTTTTATGCTAAATAATATACTATACATGTCCAGAGTTCATTCTTATATTGAAGAAAATCTAGAACTAATTTTCAGTAAATGAAGCTAACATGTTATTGGGGCATTTGAATTTTTAGAGTCAATTTTACTTGTGTCAGTTGTTATTCTTGTATTTGATGTACTTATTTATGACTGGTTCATCTCAATGAGATTTGTTTAATGACATAAATGGCCCCAGTGAGATGCTGAGAACTATAGATGTCTACACATACACTGTCTATGTAAAATAGTTCTTATTCGTCTACAAAATGAGTCACTTATTTTAATTTTGAAATATTTTACAATGGAGTCCCTAATTATATAATTTAAAAATATAGGAACTATACACCCACACACACACCTAATGCCTGCTGCCAGCCTCCATGTAGGCTTTTAAGCATGCCATTATCTGAACATTATGAAACACTTAATTTACATCAGTTCTCCCCACTTTGAAATGAGAAAATACCTGCAATTATACCCAGAAGAATAAGGTTGGCAAGTTCTGGAGCTTTTTCTGATGGCAGCTGATGACAAACTGCTCTGCAAGTTACAGAAGTCTGTAACTTTCAGTTGTTTGGAGCTGGTACCTAGTCTGGAAAATGATGGTCCCTTGAATGCAGAAGCATGTGTCTGCCTTCAAAACTCCAAAAGGAGTTTATTATGGCAGCAAACTTTAAGGGCAGTGAGAAATTGGGGGGCAGGGTAAGATGGGTGATTATTGTGTGCACTATTAATCACTGACAATATGGGCAGACTGGACATGGTAAAGTTTTTACCTAAAGTCAGTGAAATGATTTTTTCAAGAAGATGTAAAATAAACTCAGATAAATATAAGTCATATTCATATTAATATTCAAAGTGCTGTAAGGTTCCAGAGGCTAAGCCTTCCTTGGACCTCTCTCTGTTCATGACATCATCTGTTCACCTAAAACTTGGCAAGTTGTTAAATTCTGATGGACACAGTATTAGGCGTCAATGGTGGGAATCCAGTGGTGGAAATAGAGTCTATGCCCCTTGGAACTTAAGGTCCAGAAATACAACCTCCTCTACTCTTGTCCAGCCAGGTATGAGAGCAGTAACCATTTCTAATCAGTGTGAGACCACGTGCCTCCCACACATGGCGTAAATAATGGATACAGTCTTTACAGTGCTCTGAACATTACAAGCTAAATGCCCTGAGACAAGCAGCTTGTGTATTACCACTAATGATCAGAGCTCCACACCTCCTAATTTCAAGGGATTTAATTAACACATCCTGTTCACACTGACCAACCTGGTTTTGCCTCACCCAAGTGGTAATCTATTAAATAACTTCAGCCTCACAGGACGTTATCACATGGTTTGACTTCCAGTGTCTCAGGGCTCTCCCGACCCAGGACTGTTCTCATTGCTTATTGCTGCACTTTTCTCCACTCACTAACATATCAGCCACTGAAGAGCTGAAAAGTCAAATATATGCATTTCTTCACTGTTGAGACATATCATCTGAAGCACATCGAAACAAATATGAAAGGTGCTGTAATGCCTAAAAAGAATCCCAGAGCCCTAGTCAACTTTGACTTGATTCTTTGGGAGCATTCACATGAGATGGCCCAACACCCACTGCCCAGGTTGGCAGTTTCATCAGACTCCCTTACCGATTGCCTTGCCCCTTTCGTGAGAATGGTGGCATCTAAACTCAGAACTTGAGTCTTTTATTGCTACTTTAGTTACAAAGAAAAAACACACAAACAACAAAAAGCAAAAATGAAAACAAACAAACTTGGGAAGTTTTCTCTCTGGCTTCCATTCATTTTCTCATTTATACTGCTTTTCTATTAATTGTACACACGCAACACAGTCTTATTACAGAAAATAAGCCAGATGCAGAAAGGTAAATACTGAATATCTTCTTTCATATATAACATTCAGGATTAAAGTTGCTCATGTGTAGACATATAGGGGGCTGTGGAGCTAGAGATGAGGTCACAGAGAGGAGGAAGAGGTACATCCTAAAGGAGAAGGGCAATGGAATTCCTGTGACACTAAAGCAGAGGAGGGACTGTTGGGGGACAGCTGTCACAGGGAGAGGGCAGTGACGACGTGCAGAACTATAACTCACATGCATGAAAATGTCACAGTGAAATTTGTCACTTCATGTGCTGCCTTAAAACAAATGACTTACTCTAAAGTTTCAGTTTAAGAAGATACCCACTCTTTTCATTTGTATTTTGTCTTTATTGTTTCTGTGATCAATACAAACTCTCTGTTTCAGTGTTGACATTCCCTCCTTCCTGTTCCAGAAAATAGTCATTCCACCTCCAACTCAAAAGACACCAGAGACAGGGTTTTTTTTGTTTGTTTCTTTTTTGTTTTTTTTTTGTTTGTTTTTTTGTTTTGTTTTGTTTTTAATAGGCATGCAAAGATTAAAGTTGTGAAATAAAAAATAAATGGCCCTACTTTGGGCAAAGAAAATCATCTTTATGAAGAAGAAATTTAAATGTTGGATCAAACATTTTAAAACACCTGACCTTATGGATGTGTTTTGTAGGTAATTAAAACCAGGCAAACTTGGTAGTAGGAAAATTTTTAACAAGTGATGAAGTATAACTGGTATTATTTGAGATAAAACACATTATGAATTTAATTTTTGAAGTCTACAATGATGTTAATTTGTGCTTTCACTTAAATGTGGTAAGGTCAGTGTACTCCTCCGTGCCCACATACATAGCATGGATGCATCATTTCTGTAGTATCAGTAACTCAGCTTGGTAATATGAGTGCTGTGATTCTGAGAAATTTAGAATTCTCAATAAGCCACTATTTCATATATTTCTTCTTCACTGAATTAATACTAGAAATACTAAGTTTTTTAGAAAAGGTGGTTATTAAAAGGTTAGGTGTGAAAGTCATGCTTTTGGGTTAGATCATGTCAAAAGGCACTGCAGTTTCATGTGACTGCTTCTCTTCTTCCTCTAGGTACAGTAGGATAGCTTGGAGCTGGGAGCACCAGGAGGAGGCAAGCTGGCTCTTCAGTGGCAGAATTCCTTTCCTGAAGAGGGCAAGCCCAGAGCCTTACTTGAAGGAGGCCTTCACCACCCTGCCCTTGATAGGCTGAGGAGGGCGCCAATTCCCCACCAGAGGCACCGGGGGCTCATTCTCTGCACTGGCAAATAGGCTGCGCAGCTTGGCCATCTGCAAGGGGAAGCAGACAGTTAGAAACCACAGGCTTTCTAACCGGTCCAAGCAAACCACAAACCAGGCTCCAGGGATAGGTCCTGAGTTTGCAAGCATCAGTTCATAGCATAGACATTTTCTTACATCCAGAATTTCCTGCATTCTGAATAACACTTTCCCCACCCGAATTTCTCTTCGGTTTTAAGTTAAGGGTTCAGCATGAAGTATGTATACCCTTTGCAGAGAAGGGAATAAGGATCTATCATGTACCTGCAAGAAAGGAAAGCTTCAATAGGCTCCCAGTATGTAGTCAAGTATTTACATTTTAAAAGACTAGAAAGAAATTAAAATTGGGCTATATATAAAACTATGAACTATTTTTTCTGTAAAGGATCAGAACATAGGGAATTCTCATAAAAAATATTATGCCTCAGTAGTCTAGATGGTTCAGTGTGCAAAGGTGCTTATGGCCAAGCCTGAAAACCTGAGTTCGAGGCCCAGAACCCACAAGTTGTTCTCCGAACATCGTAGATATATTGTTAATGTTAAAATGTATTATGCTTCGGTATAAAATTTTCTTTTAGATTTCTCCCTTTAAAAATTGTCATTCTACTTTTAAAATCTTTATACAAATTAACAAGACCATTAAAGCTTGATTTCTTTTTTTAAGTGTGGCTTTATTTTTGGGTCCACCGTGGGAGAAGCATACACGTTGCTTTCTTAAGCCAAGGAGTCAGGCTCATTTTACTGTGAGATACTCTGTTCTAGGCTGTGAGCTCTGTGGGGTTCACTTCTTTAACTATGTTCTCCATGGCCACACCCAGTTAGCTTTTCTTGAAGTCATGTCTTGTAAATATTGTCAGTACATTCTTTATATAAACGGAAGTAAGGTAGGGGTGAAAAGAGGAGTTGGGGACTCTTGAGGAAGACAGGCTCGGCCTGGGATAAGAGTTTGCACTTGGTTGCCCTTGTGAAGAAATAGTTTTGTTTCTGAGCCTCACTTTCTTTTTTGGGGAAAGAAAAGAAAAAAAAAAAAACTCTAGAGAAATAACAACAGCTCTCAAAGGGTGTATTGCTAAATCATTTCAGCACCTTTCTTCTCAGGCCTGAATTTGCTACCGAGTCTCCCGGCCAGCCTTTACTCTCGTACTGATGCATGTGTTCAGGATCCCACCGATCTTAAGGGGTTGCGTTGTCTGACTACCCTTGGGAAGCTTCCCGGAACTGAACTGAACAAGCTCAGTTTGTTTTTTTCTACAGGCCAAACTGTGAGACTTCTGAGGACCACACCATCTGACCATGCCTCAGTTCACATAAAGGGCTCTGCAGATGGGCTCACCTGGTCTGAGCTCACAGTCATGGGCTCCTTCAGCAGCAGCCACACAATGCACTCCTCGCAGGGCGGTGTGGTGAAGGAGCCATGGTAGGTCCAATAGTCCCGGCAAGCAGGGAACAGGCACGATGGGTCGAAGTGCGTGAAAGGAGCCTCCTTGCCCTGGAAGACACCAAGCAGGCTCTTTAAGCAGGCACTTGCACCAAGCGCCCCCTAGAGGCGTCAGCTATTCATTCATGAGAACTGATTTGAATAGCAAAAAGGAAAGCAGCTATTTAAGCAGGTTCAAGGCCTTCGCTAGTAAAACACAGAAGGAAAGGCATCTACTTGGTATTCCAAGGAGGGTGTGGCTGAGAATCTTCCCTTTCTCCCAGAGGAGACTCAGACTGGAATAGAATTACTTCTCGGAAGTTTGATGTGAAGACTTTCACTTTAGTACATTCAATGCATAGAATACTTACTTTTAGTATTACACCTAAAAGCAGCGTCTTAGAATAATCTAAAATACAACTAAAATGTGTCTATTAGTTACAAGAGTTTATTGTCAATATTTAAAATATGTGGGGCTACCAGGAAAGGACGATACCAGGATTGAAAGAGTGAACGTGGCTGGTTTGGAGAACCTCAGCTATTCTGTGCCCACCGTAGTAGAAAAGGGGAAAGGAGACCCCAGAACCAATCACTTTCTTCTTAGGGAAAGTCCTTATCTAACAAGCTGACTGATAACTGAAATAACAGCTATGACAGTGCTCCAAGGTCTCAGCACTAAAAAATGCCACTACATTTACTTTTGTATGCAAACATAGGGTATCCTCAGACAGTGACAGGCTCTACCTGAAATTCAAAATGACAATTCATATTCTCTTAGGTTTGCAGAGGGAAAATGATTCGCCCTTACCTTAGTCTTTATTTTGTCCAGAGCATCAAGGAAAATCTGGAACTCGCCTTTCTCCCTTCCTATCTGTAAGAAAATGACATCCAATGAGATATTTTCCCCTCCGCCATAATTGAAGACCATCTTAATAACTGATTTGACCCATCCACATGTAATCAGTATTTATGTCTTCCATATTCTCAGACTAAGCCAAATATAAGTTTATTCATTCTGAAAGATTGTAGAGTATATATTTTCTGATCTAAATTTGGATTTCAGTTCTCTGAAGTGTAAACCCACAAAATTACATGTTGATCCTTGACCCTCTGCAAAGTCATCCCATTCTTTAAAAGAGTAAAAACTAGGGTGGACTTTGTATCCATAGCCAAACTCGTTGTCTTTCCTCTCACAGTCAGAGAATTCAGAACCTAGAACAAACTAGGTCATTTGGAATGAAAAAAAAAAAAGCAGGATTTTCACTGCTGGCTTGAAATTCAGATCGAGTTACCATGAAGTTCATGTGTTAATGACACTAAGTCCACTTTAAACCAAGGTTGGCTGAACAACACACACATTCCTTCTGCCGCCCTAGCCTGAGATCCTGTGGGTGGTGGCCTCCTTAAGCCAAGGAGAGGTCTAGCCAGGCACTTGGCATCACACAAGTTCCCAGCACTGGCTTTCTGGTTTTCAGTGTGATGGAAATAGAGTAGTGGAGAAGGAAAATGAACACAGGTCAGCCTTTGTACTTGCCTTTAGAAGCTTTAGGTCTCTGCCCTCATACATGCCTCAAATATAAGGAAAGAATGAAACACATGGTCTCCTAAACATTATTAAGGGATTGCATTCTGAATGACAAAAAAAAAAAAAATAGTATCAGTGTCTACTTCACCTTCAGAAAAATGCCAACCACAGCAATTCCGTCAGGCTGCTTCAGAGCCTCTCCAAAGGTGTTATACTTTGGATTCCAGTGAACCAGGTGAAGCTGCAACCACCAAAAACAGGCTGTTAGATAAATCCTTCAACGTGGAAATGAGCACAAGAGACCCAAAAGTGTGCAGTTGCAAGGTTGTTGCTGAACACCTTCATGGAAGTTGATGAAATTCTAAATATTAATAAGCAATACTTTGGTGACATTTCAATAGTTTGGATAAAAAAATATATTGAAGCTCCTGTCTCCAATTAGACAGAGCTCCAGTGCCTGGCTTATCTTAATTTAGGATGTGAGCACAGCTTAAACAATCATGCTGTCCATATTGAGCTACTTACAATAGCAAGTAATAGTTACTTACAATAGTTCATAGCTGCCAAAATGTTATATTCAAGTTCAAAAAGTGTTTGATGATTCTAGACCCCAACATTGCACTCAAAGCCTTTTCTACATTAGGAAAAAAACTAGCCTGAACTTTCCCAAGTGGTGGAGGAAAAGTAAAGACATTCCTAATAATTAATTGCTCTCTACCCTAGCTCTCTAGATTGGCTGTAGAGGAATGGCTATATCCCCCTAAATGCGCCTGATCTCTTCTGGTCCAGAAGCCAACATGGCCAGGCCTGGTCAGTACTTGGAGTTTGAGTCTACTTAACCAACAGTTAAGTAGCCAGTGATGCCCCTGTGGATCAGATACAGTATGCTGCCACAGCCACCTTTTCTGTCTCATCCCAGTGCTCATCATTATGTGCCTTGGAAAAGACTGAAGCAGAAAAAAATGAAATTTGTTCACATCTGCTCAATGCTAAACAGTCTTGGCTTCCTAATGAAAACAGAAGAGACCTGTCTTATTCCATTTGCAAATTCTTGCCTTAAATGAGATGCATACACATATAAGCATACTTCCTTAAGCAAACAGAGAGTAAGAATTGTTTGTAACTATTCGATGCTGTTTTGAAGCACTATATATATTCATAAAAGTGGTATCTGAAGCTAGCGTGTACAAAGAACACCAGGCACAGCCACTCTGCCTCTGTTGTGTAACTCTTCTGTGCGTCAGTTGCCTGTTTGTAACGTAGTACATAAGGTTGCAGTGGGGATCAAATGAACTAATGCATGTAGGTGCTTCACATGAATTTGCTTCCTAACTGATCTGGTTCTAGGCAACTCTATGGCCCATTTCTCAGTGTAATCTGGGGAATATTCATGGAGGATGCTCACCCACTTGTCCACTTCTCTCTGTCCTAGGATATTTGATGGCTTCACTTTATGTTAAAGTTAAAATATCTTCAGTTATGTTATGGCTTGAAGCAGAAAGAGTTGTGTAGTTGTTTCTAACTTTCTCATTTTGACTGTTAGAGACCTAGAGTGAATTGGGCAGTTCCTCTTACCTCAGCAGCATATTTCACTCCATCCACTGTGTGCTCAGAGCCATGGTCATCAGAGGAGCCCCAGTGAAGATGGAACTGGCGAAGTCGGTAGGGTCCAGAGAGAGGGCCACCCCTAAGCACTGTAAGTGAGATAACAAGGTGACTAGTGAGTTCAGCCTGCCTCTGTCGAGCCCTGTCTGAAGCAAGCACTCTACAGAAGACTCCGTGGGTAAAAGATGTCACCATATGGGAACGTGGAACCATCTCCACAGTGTTTATAACTTGAAGCCACAATATATCAGAGTAAAAATTTTTCTTTTTTTCTCTTATTTTTGCTTGCTTGTCTTGTCATTTTAACACTCTAAAAAACAAACAAACAAACAAACAAACAAAAAAACAAATTAAAGCAGCAGAGGTACTATAAGGGCCCTGAGAACAGGTTAGCAGTACTGTTGGGAAGAGCCACACATTTGACAGGATTTAGGTACCACTCTGAGGTCACACCCCTCATAGTTGTGTGATCTCAGGCAAGATGCTCAACTTCTCTGAAATAGTCTTTGAATCTCTGAGAAGGTGATAATAATTCCACACTTTCGGAGCCGCTGTGAGGATTAACTGAGATTTAAGCTCATCTCACAGTGCCCCTGTCAGGGATCATGGAGCAGGCAGGAATTCCTTTCTCAAGTCCTACTTTTAGTTGTGTTTTTCCTTAGATGACAAGCAAGAACTCTCATGCACATCTATCTGCTTTAGACTGGGTCTACTCCAGTCAGCTAGGACAAAAGTCCAGGAACTTCCCAGGGAGCTAGTAAGACGAATGGCTATATGTGGTCATTCTTGGGCATTAGTTTGGATTTCTGAAGCACTTATCTTAATCTCTGATGTGATTTGGTCTCAATTCCTTATGCCTAGAGAGTAATTTAAAGGTTCAAATATCTTCCAAAGGATGAAAAAAAAAAAAAAAAAAACCAATACAGAAACTCTAAGATCAAGATATAGCAGGGTACGTTCAATGCGTATAGCACTGTAATGGCAGCTATTTTAGAAAGCTTTGATTTCTCTCAGTGACACAGGAAACCCCCAGTGCAGACTTAAGCAATAATTTTAGGCTTGAACCAGCTTGATCATATAGGAGAGAAATAGTTTGAATTTTTGTAGTTTCCTGTACAATCACTGGGAATAGCTAAGATTTGGGTAGGCCTCTAATTTACTTACTAATTATTATTAATTTATTAATAATTATTAGTTCACTTTATTGCTAATTATTTATTATTGATCTATTTATTTTCTAATTATTAAATTTCTAGCAGTCAACTAATTTTTTTTTAAATGCTATCTCTTGTGTTTCTGCTTGGTGAGTGATACTTTAATTTTCTTTTTTTTGTTATTGTTGTTTTTTTCTTCTAAATAACACCTCAGCTTTTAAGTCAAAGAAAGACTGGCAAAGAGTAACGTGTAACCATTGCTCAAGAAGTAGTAAGCTTTTGCCCTCTTTCTACCCTGGAAGGTAGGAGTTGTCTGTCAGTCTATCATTATTTCTTATTACCTCACCAGAATGGTCATTCATTTTTATCCACAAAGGATATTTTAGCTTAATGAGGAATGTGTTTCTAGGAAATTGTATTTTTAATTCTAAAGACTAATTCTCACTTAAACTTGTTCCCAGTGAAATGAAGCTTGCATTTTTTTTTTTTTTGAGACAGTTTTACTCTATAGCCCAAGTTGGCCTGAAACTCAATGGGAACACAAGGTTTGTCTCATATTTGTGGCAACCTCATGTCTCTGCCTCTTTAGTTTTGGGATTACAGGTGTGAACGACCACACCTTTCTGAAATTTCAAATTATTTCAAATTAGTATTCAAATATTGTAAGTATTTCAAATTAGTCTTATTTTATTTCACAGATTGGTTACTAATGTAGGTTAAAAAAATTTATAAATTTTTCAATTCCACACTAACATTGACCCAAGAAAAAGTGGTCATTTACATCAGAAGCACTCACTATAAAGATTCTTTGGGTTTACACCAGTGAGATACTTACAGAGGCCAGGCCACTTTAATTCACACAGTGGTTCTGCTTGTCACATTAATTAGCTTCCTTCCAGCCACCAAAGAAGAGAGGGTCATTTTATTTCTTGCAGAGTGGGAGAGCTTGTTCTCCTTTACCATAGGAACCATAAGAATGTTGTCTCTCAGTGGGCTCCCTGCCTTCCTCTCCTGATCCATACTGTCTCCATACTTGCTAACTTTTACCTTGGGCATATGGCCATTTTGCAGCAACGAGTGGGTGTGACATTCCTCTTCATTGTGTGAATATAGTTCTTCACAATTAGAGCCAAGTCTAAAGTCAACTCCGTTTCAGGGATGAACTTCTCCCTCTTCCCATAATTCTGTTACTGTGTCACAAATGACATCTTGCCATTAGACACTGAAAACACCCACATGACCCACATGACCCAGTGCTATACTTACTGGACCTGTCGTAAGTATCATCAAACACAACTCTGCAGGTCTTCCCATTGTTCAGGATGGTCTTAGCAGAGCCAGGATCATACGATGCTGACCAGGGCTGCAGAGAGGGGTCATGCCTGATGTCTTTAGTATGCAGTTCAATGGGTGACTGGTTGTCCCCTTTGGCAATTGGATAAAGTTCATGCCAGTGCTCAGGACCTAGGAAGTAAATGAAAGAGAATTTATTCATTTAATAGTGCAGCCCAAGGCCTCTATCTAGTGAACTATGCCAGCAAAGTATACAGAAGCCAAAGCGTGATTACAGAAAGGTCTTGGGTTCAGATTGAGAAATACAGCACTTTGATTTCAAACCTATTTAGAACCTTGCTTACCGTTCCAATCTCTGCATTCCCTCCCCTGGCTTGAGAATCATGTAGCCAGAAAAGCTTATATTTAAAATGAATCACAGGCTGATCACTATTTTTGGAGTACTTTGCAGGTTAGAAGAGACTTTTTTCTTCTTTTTCCCAAGGCTGACTTGATCAAAGCAAAGATTATTACAGGACCCCAAGTTCAGAAAGGCCAAGTGCTCACTGCTCAGTTTCATAGAATAAGATTCAACTGGGCATGACTTCGGGCTGAGTGACTTCTCAGACACACCATCAGACCTTAAGCTAGTTATGGTGTGTCTCTGAGCTTCAGGTTCCTCCGTGGAGAGGAAAACAGTGAGTCCCGTTAAAAAGACCAGCAGCATGGGACACCAGAAAGCTCTCAGTATATGCCAGTTCTTAACTATTCCTGCCTGCACACCTTTGCAATGCAGGCACACCCTCAAGTGTCCTGGTCCTACTCACCATTGTGGCTGGCATAGCCCCACTCCTTAGCCATGGTCACTTCGTGTTTCTCAGCGCTGGACAGCTCCTGCTTTTTCTTGCTCTTGTAGTCTGGCAAGGTCTGCAAGAGTCCCCACTTTTATATAGGTCTCCTGCAGTGTGCATGACCTTATTAGGTCAGCGGGTGAGGCAGGGGGCTAAACTGGATTGGGGGTGTTACTCGGAAGGCGGGGCGGGGGAAGCCAATGAATTACAAGAGCTGGACAGCTGTCCGGGTGAGAGGGTGGCAGGAGGGGGCAGGGAGGAGGCACGGAGGGGGAAGGCTCCCTTGGCTCTCACAAAAGCCCTGGCTCCTTCCTCTGTTCCCTTTGCAGGCTACTGAGCAGCTGAGCTTTCTAAGAGCTCCTGCTTTGGTGGTGCTGGTTCCCTCCAGTTTTTATGCACTTGGGGGTCTGGAGGAGCAGCTGGCTCAGGCTGCAGTCCTACGTGTTTTTTAGTAACTAAAAGTTGCACCCGCAGCTCTTGCAGCCTCTCAGAAGACTTTTACCTCAGAGTGGAGGACCTGTTGCGGTCTCTGGACTCTCTGGACGCTGGGGTTCCTTTTCCCCCCACACCCCACATGAATATCATTAGAATGGAAAGAACTCCTCTGATCCTCTGACTAGTGGGTGAATCCCCCTGCGGAAATGTGTAAAATCTTGGGAATAGAGACGAGTAGGAGTCTGAGACTGAACGCTTTCCAGTCCCGATATCCTTAAAGGGATGAGTTTCTGAGGTAGACTGCCTAGGCTTCACATCCAGACTGGCTTAGTTTGTCTAGTAGGACTTTGAGAACACAGCACTGCATCTCGGGCTAGGGAGGGATTTTGCACTCCAGTCTCACTCAGCAGCAGTCTGGGAGCTATGCTCCGTTCATCTCAGGACACTAAGGATACTCGAAGCTTTGAAAGGGTAACCGTCAAAAATGAGTATGCTACATAAAATTTTTACTCTCGAAGACATAATTAGAGACAAAGGGAGAAAAAGGAAAAGGACTATGAAATCGGTTTGGGGGCGAGGGTAGGGGATTCGTGTCTTTTCTCTCAATCCTAATGTGTTTTGTAATACAATAAACCACATAAACGGAGACTAAAACTGGCATATCCCACTTATGCATGACAAAGGTATAATTAGAAGTATCTGGTTATGGCTCACACGAAAGAAGCCTATAATAGATGTTTGCAATTCTATGCATCTATTATGAAAAAAAAAAATCTTGTTTTGGGCAAGAATGTCTTGAGACCAGAAAGATACACCACATCTTGGAAATGTCTTGAACAAGATTTCTGCAAGCATTTTCTTCTAACTACTTTTGTAAAATGACTTTTCCATTTTACTTTTCCCTGCCGGCAACAAAACCTGAGAAGGAAATCTCTGATCACGGCAAAGACAGCTCATCGGCTAGGTATGTGGAACGACTGACCACACTCAGAACCTGGACGCCAGGGGAGTCAGTCTCTAGGGTATTTTTGTGACCATGGATCACTTGATCCACACAATAGCACTGTGGAATCAGGAACTCTCAGTTTGGAAGATCCAAGCAAACACAGAGAAACAAATACCCTTAGCTCTAAGTTAAGGGGCCATGCATGCCTGGGTTTCAAGCTGCCCGTTATGGCTGCTGCTGTGTATGAGGTTAATAGAGCTGCTTTAAAATTACAGCTACATTACTGTTAGTATGAGTGAGCCATAGTCTCATTCCAGGCTGTCAAATGTGACATGAACTTTTCTCTGACCTGGATGGTCAGATATCTAAATCTTATAGTTACCAAGATTTATTTGATACTGAGTAAAAAAAAAAAAAAAAAAAAAAAGCAATGAATTATTAGTGCAATCTAGTAATTCATAATGCTACTACTTTTTGTGCCCAGAGTATCTCTTTAAATGCTTTATTTGCGCCTGAACAATGTACATAGCGGGGCATATTAAAAGACACTGTTTTGGATACAAGTTTGAAAACAGTATTTTGGGTAAAACTAGTGAAAACTATAATTTAACATAATTTAGAATAACTGTGTAAATATAAACCAGGAATGGTGGCTCATGCCTTTAGTCCCAGCATCAGGAGTGAACAAGGTAACCATGTCTCTGTAAATTCCTAGCCAGCTTGGTCTACATAGTGAGTTCAAGAGCACCCAAGGCTACATAATAAGGCCCAGTTTCAAAGAGAGAAAGAGAGAAAGAGAGAAAGAGAAAAAGAAAGAAAGAAAGGAGAAAGAAAGAAGAAAGAAATAGAAAAAAGAGGAGAAAGAAAGAAAAAATTATATCTCATCTAAATCCATCTGCAAATAAATTTTTCAAAAAAAAAAAACTATCAGCAAATTATCATCTTCATGGTACTTAACTATGTATTTCATAATTGCCTATCCACAAAGAAAAAGATACTTCCAAATTGAGAACAAGACTTTTAGGCTTTTGGAGTTAGCTTGAATAGGAATAGTTAAGAGAACACAGGTAGGAGAAAAATAAAAGAGCTATTAATTATTATCTCCTCCCATTCTCCCAGCTGCATCATTAGAAAGTTGGTGCAGTGGGTAATTTTCTGGATTTTTCTCCCCAAATGAGTATGTGCAAACAGAAAAGAGATCAGAGGGAAGAAAGGATAAAGGTAGGAAAAGGGGTACCCTTGGCAAGTCAACTAGATCATATTATTAAACTGAATGTAAAATATTAAAAGTGATAACATTTAGATTTGCATTACATTGTTAAAAAAGAAAAACATGAATTAGGATTTGAAGTAGTTTTATAATTCAGCTCAAATATTTTATTTTGGAGCATAAGTTTTTACTAACATTTACTTTTATAGAATTTTTATAGAGTAAATTCTAGGAAAGAAATGCAAAAGTAGGCAACAAAAATTAAAATTTTCCTAAGGCTATCTTACTGTGGTGGACAGCCTGACTTTGGCTCTCCCCCTCTTCAATGTCAGCTGAAGCTTGGCTAAGGGTATGCTATAGAAAATGACAGGCTTGATTTCTGAGTTTG
This sequence comes from Rhabdomys pumilio, assembly GCA_030674055.1. Taxonomy (NCBI): domain Eukaryota; kingdom Metazoa; phylum Chordata; class Mammalia; order Rodentia; family Muridae; genus Rhabdomys; species Rhabdomys pumilio. Next base: position 73,814,772 of record JANHMN010000012.1, on the reverse strand, counting down.
CTGCTAGTGACAGCTGAGGAATTTGGACCTGGTCTTATATTTGGCTACTGTTCTTGGCAAGGCTGGAGGAGAGCTGCCTGAATGTCTACCCTAGCTGGGATGTGTCAGGCTGATCACTTTACTGGAAAGTGGGAGCATGAGTCCCAGGATGAAATCCTCCCAGATCCACTCAGTAAGAGCTGATCTTTCAAATCTAAATGGTTACTTTCATAGTATAAATATAGTATATTGAATATACAGAGATAGTATATTATAGACTACATTATATATAGTATATATAATAAATACAGTATATTAAATTAAAGAATATTAAATGGAGGAAAATGATTGAGCTTCATAATTTGTTTTCCTAGGATCAAACATGTATCATCAAGACTTGTTTCTAATAACTTAATAATGATGTTTATTTATAGAATGTAACAGATAGACTCTTGTTTTGTAGGTTTTTTTGTTTGATCACAATTTTTCAGAATGATTTAGGTGGATGCTTGCCTACATTTTTGTTTGGTCTTAGGTACCTCCTATGGGAAATAGAGGTAATAGTGCCAACTACAAGGTTCTTTTGATACTTGCCTGACAATACATAAGGCAGTTAACCTTGATGTGTTTTTATAAAAACAAGGATATGTTTTGTAGAGTCAAGTACATGTTTTGTAGAGCGCAGTATGGTATGAGGGGGGTGTGCCTCAGTAGGTCCATCCCTCCCCCCACAGAGGTACCAGCCATGTGATGGGTCTAATATAGAACAGAATTTATTTGAGGGCATGGAAAGGGGAGTTGAGAAGGGAGTAGAAGCAGAGAAAGAGAGGGGACAGAGAAGAAAAAGAGAAAGAGAAAGAGAGAGAGAGAGAGAGAGAGAGAGAGAGAGAGAGAGAGACCAAACTGTTTTGGTTTTTTTTGGATTTTTGGTGTTTGTTTGTTTGTTTGTTTGTTTTTATAGCAAGTTAGACCTATCTAGCTGTTACTAGGTAACTGTTGGGCAGAGAGTAGAAGGAATGCCTTAGGATAAAAACAGCTTAGGATACTAGAGTGAGCAGTCAGCAAAATTAGTGTCTTTCCTTGCTTAGTACATTTAACATCTCTCTGCAAAGTCATTTTGTTGGCCATAAATAATGAGTGCCTTGCTTGCATGATGCAAAGTGTAGGTGCTAACCCATAGACATCATTACATTAAACACATATATTGAGTATATGAAAGAAAAGTTGATACAGCAGTCACCCTTTCCTACACACTGTCTTGCACTACTTGGAGTCATCATGCTTTGGCCCTCTACACCACAGGAACCACAGCAAACCTTTCATCCACGAAACGCCAATTATGTACAAGCTGCATCAGTCTAACTGAGCTAAATGACACTCTCAGAACTCCAATAATACTTAAAACTCACCTTACTAGGTTTCAAATTTGTCATGCTACTTGATGATCAGAATTTTCCAGTGAAATCCATACCCTTAATTCAGTTTCAAGTGTTTTGAAGAGCATGGTGTGCATGCTCTTCACCAGTCCTTCTCTGCAGCTGTAGAGCCTCTTTTACTCCTCCCATGAGGCATTTCTTATTCCTTGCTGTGTACCTTTTCACACAGTTTCCTTTGGCTCAGCTTGTCCTTCATTTTTCTATACCTTATAGTTTTAAAAGGTTTATATCAGCAATTATGTAGACTTGTGTCATGTGCATAAAAATGTCATTGTCTTGTCATGTATTAGATCAACGATGCATTAAACCAACCTTCCTTTGCTTCCAGCTCCCATTCTAACTCAAGGAATAGGCACTTTGTGTTGTATTGACTCATGCTTGAGGAGAAGAAAGAATACTGTATCTACTGTCATGTAAAGTGCTTTGTTTCCTGGGAAGAAAAATACACCAACATCATTTCTATAGGAGCTAGAAGAAATTTTGAAATATTTTGATTTCTCCGATGGTACTCTTTGTGTACTTCACAATATAAAGCATTGTGACCTTCAGACAGTTAGATGCCTTCTCAGAATAGCACTCATCCTTCTCTGAATTTCCAAACAGCAAACAGTGTAATGCATTTACAGTTAAAAATTAACATGTTACACTAATTCTTACTCTAATGTTATGAATTTAATTGAATATATATTTAAAAAATTTAAGTATTAAGGGATTGGCTTTTAAATTGTAAATGCCATTCTGCACGACATACCTGGGTGAGCCCCAAATCTAGAGCTGGCATTCTAGAGGCTTAAGAAAAGACTTCTGCAAAGACTTGGCTCTGGACAGGCCCTTGGGAGGACAAAATCTGGGTAGAGGAGGACATGTGGCAATGATGAACAGTGCACACAAACCAGTTATGTGTGTGCCAGAATCACCACAAACAGCCATCCTCCAGAGAACTAGTCTAGTCCTATGAAGCCTTACCCATTCTCAAGAGGCAGCATTAGCCCATGCATAAGCATAGAGCCCCAGGATTAAATAAATCACCTTCTCCTAGTCCACACTTTTTAAAGGTTCCATCACCCAGCACTACCACACTGAGGATCAAGCTTCCAGATCAGAAAGCTTGGGTAGCTAAACTGCCTCAAAACACAACAGTATGTTACAGACATCAGAATGTTGAAGGCTGAATTTCTTCACCTTCCTTGTGACAGGGCACAAAATCATCTTCACTGACCACCTTAAAATGCCATCATTCATTTTTTCTAAAATTTAAGAGTCAACAGTAACAGGACTGTAACTGTAATCAACAGTAACAGTAACAATAGGAATAATGCATCTTATTACTATTTATACTGTTTATCCAAATAAATAATGCTTAGTACTAATGTGAGAAACTTTAATATTGTAAGAGTAAAAATAGTTTCTATAAAAATGTTATGTAGTATATCTTAATTTTTCTTCTTCATTTTAAGATAAATTTTTATTTTATGTTCCATAAGAAAAGAAAGTAATTTCAATTGAACTATAACCAAATTCTTTAAAAATACTACCAATCATGTATTACTATTCCCTATACCTGTAAGACTATATTATGGTTAATTATATTTCATTGACTTAAGAAAGTTATTTAGATGTTTTAAAACTTTGTATTGATTATTAATGAATTTTACATTATGTAACTGAATCTCACTCATCTTCTCACCCTTGCAAACCCACCAAATAAAAACAAATGAAAGACCAAACAAAAATATTACATTGTGGAAACTGTAGTGCATCACAGTGAGTCCCATAGTACACCCTTTTGTGCACACATCTTTACTTGCAAATGTTTGTCGCAACAAGTCATTGGTCTGGTTCAAGGTCTCTGCTTCTGTCTCACCATCATACTAGATCCTCAGTAGAACTCCTCTCAGTTACTCTGCTATTGCCCTGTGTCAGTGAGATCCTGCAGTTTTGTATCTGTAGAACCAGCCACTTCACTCACCCCAGAAGTTCATACATCAGGTAGATGTTGGTGTAGGCATGCTCAGACCTGTAAATCTGGGTCTATGTGGTAGCTGAGGTGGTCAGCCCTTCAGCTCTGCTGCCCCACAGTCCATGAGGGCTAACTCTACTGTGCTGCCCAAGCAAGTTAGGATCCATTCACCCTAGGTGATGCAGCCAGTGAGAAGTGAGCTGTTGTGGTAAATCTCCAACCCAAATAAACTGGTCAAAGAAAACACACCTCAATAATTCTGTATATATGCTGCACGCCTAGATTGGGCAGATTCACTACTACACTGTTCTATTCCTCAGCTATGAGATCCCTTATAACTTGTGGGTTTTCAAGCCATGAGCTTGTCCTTCCACTTCCTCTTCCTCTGTCGTCTTCCTTCTTCCTTGTCCTCCTCCATCATCTTCCTCCCCAGTAGTCCTCTCTCCTCTCTCTCTTCCCACCAACCTTTATTTCTCCATCTCCCTTTCTTCTGCCCAATCACTGGCTCTAACCTTTATTTTACAAATTAAGATGGGCAGAAGGTTAATAGAAGTCACCTATGTAATGATTCACTCCTCCTCTGCAGCCCTTCCCAGGAAAGGGGAATTAGCATCAAAATACAAGGACCAAGGACCAGGCTATCCACAACAGTGGGCCAGCTCTCATGACCCACTGGCCATCCCTCCTGCCTGTTGCAGGTGGTGAGGTTTAAGGGTAAGGAAAAAAACTCTCTCTCTCTCTCTGTCTCTGTCTCTGTCTCTCTCTCTCTCTCTCTCTCTCTCTCTCTCTCTCTCTCTCTCTGCCACAGCAGATGAGCAGCAAGATAGCTCTCCAGACAAAGGTGAAGGGTGGGAACCATTGCTTAGATATAGACAAAGCCGCAGGCAGTAGCCTAGACCAGGAACATCTCTATGGCCTTTGGTCATAACTCAGACTTTTTACAGACAAACTGTTGCTACCTATCCCAGATACATAATTAACATGATGTTTTTCTTCCTCAGCCATCCAAAATAGACTCAAAGGTGCCTTCTTAGACTAAATTTTCTTAGACTTAATTTTCTCAAACACATGACAATAGACCATGACGTTCTTGCTCCCAAGTAGCCTAATGCTTGCTACCCACCCTTTGCAGACATCCCCCTGCCAGGGTACTGTTCTCCTGTTGTGATCAATCTACAGGTGCTCCCACAAATCCATCTGAGACAACACCATCTCCTAGAACCTACCTGGGACACAAAACTGCCTTCCTCCAGACACTTCATGTAGGGCGGTGGGCTGTGAGAAGCAGCTGGGTGCTTGGTCGAGAACAAGCTTAGAACCCTGGACCATTATTGGATGGCAGGAGTTCCCTCTGCTCCTAAGCCCTGGTTCTTTTCACTTAGCTTCAGAGTTCCAGCCAGTATGCCCCTGTATCTCAGTTCTTCCATTGCTCCCAACAGTGTAGCTGACTGCAGCCACGATCACCAGGTTCTCCTGAGACAAAGCCTAGGAATTAATGGTAAAGAGGGCAAGAGAAACGTGGGGCCAAGACAAAGTATTCTGATCAAGGCCCGAAGTTTAATAATTTGCTTTCACATATATAGGGGAAGCCCCACCCCCAGAGTCTCTTCTCCTTGCAGCTCAGGGGCAGATAGCAGTCCAGAAGGTGTCAAGGCTAGCTCAGCAGGCAGTCCATTCTTCTTAGCTCAGTAGCAGACCTCAGGGCACCAAGACTGGCAAGGCAATGCCTCCTTCTAGGTCCTATTGTTGTTTGGTCTTGTTGTGGTCAATGACTTGCAGGCCTGCTTAGGCCTGGGGGAAGGGCACACAACAGCATCTGGGAGCCCAAGGACAGAGACCACTGGTCTCCCCATCTAGCCATTTCGGCCTGAAGACCCCCAACCTGGGAGCTCTACCCACAAGGGATTTCAGGCTGAGACCTCTCCACACCCAGGTGGAGCCTCTCGGATTCTCATAGCCCAGTGTCTGCCCAGCATCACATGGAGTGAGCTCAGTCAAATTCCTGTAGGCTTCTGCTCCCTGAGCTGAGGTTCCAGCCACCTGGAGCAGCAGACACATGGGATCCACAACTCAGCCCAACAGGACCCATGCCCATGCATGAACTACAGCCCCACAACAGACATAAACAAAGACCCTGGCTACAACAGGACCACAGATACAGACATGGTCTTTGGTGGCAGCCTGGGCCAGACATCACCATGGCCTTGGACAGTTGCTCAGGCTCTTCATGCCTGCCTTGTAGACACTGAGTCTCCATTTTCACCTTTCCCTACAGTGTATGAATTCACCTTTATTTTCTCTCCCATGTCTCCACCATATAGGTTCCCACAGAGGTCACTTGGGTGATTTCTTCCAGGTCCATCTGGCTAGAGTAGGCATTTGGGTGTTTTTTTTTTTTTTTTTTTCAGCTACCCTGAACCTAACCCAAACATTGTTAATATGGTCATATCATATTAACAATGGCTATAAATTATAGGCAATTGAAATCTTAATTACAGATTAGCATATGGTTTGGTATTTGATATTTAAATAACTAAACATATATGAAGTCTCTAAGTGAATTTTCTCAAGCCAGTCACTTATTTGTTAAAAAGTACCACTGTGAAGAAAATGCAACTGTGGCACACAATGGGGTTAAGCTATGTAGTCACCAAGATAACCATACCATATACTTAAGTGTATAGAACACATAACTGGGACAAGAGAATCTGCTGTGAGAGCAAGCAGCATCACTCTCCATCAACTATTCAGCTTCTTTGAGCTGTCCAGTTCACCACTTCTAAAAGATACAGTATCATCTTCTTGTGACAGTAAAGAACACTACAGCATGAATATTTACTGACATGAATTTTCCAAATAGGTCTCTATGGATGGCAATATCTAAAATATGTGTTTTGTTGCATGATAGAATAAATATTTTCTTGGAGCCAATACAGTGTGAGACTATAATTTGTGATCTTTGGAATAATAGTTCCATATCTGAATTAGCTGTATTATAATGTGTTTTCTTAGTTTATTTATTTTTTATGTTTTCATGTCAAAAGTATTGTTAATTATGAGGACTTTGAGGAATTTAAAGTTGACACTAATTTTTTTCCTTATACCAATATATTTTGACTTTGAAATATAATAGAAATTGACAAAAACAAAAGCTTGTTTTTATATTGTTATTATGTTAACTTACCAGAATGCCCTACTGATAAAGGAGCAGACCTGAATGAGAGTACTCATGTGGCATGCAAAAGTGAGTCGCCATCCTTAAAACAAACAGGCAGGACTAATGGGGCTCAGAAAAACAAACACACTCTGTCACATTCCATAGGATAGAGCACCTAATTACTGTTAGGTAATATTTATAAATGTCAGCAAATGGGACAGTTGGAAATCGTGTCCACACTTGACAGCCAAGAAAGTATCAATCAAACTGAATCTGTGGGATTTGAAGTGAAGGGAGAGACCCTGCTGCAGAGATCAGAGTGTCCTGGGCTGACTTGAAGCAGCTCTGTCCTGCTATTTCCCTCCATTAGTCCCTCATTAAATGCTGAGGTTCTGTTGACATTAACCTTGAGAACAGTTTATCTCACTGGACTCTACCAGAGCTTCAGTCCTCAAGAGTGGTAATTCTGATCATATCAAAGGTTTTTAGTTTCATATACATTGTGATTTGTTATTGACGTTAAAAAACATCCTACTTTTCAGAAAGTGCCAGGAACAAAAAAATCAAACAATTCACAGAGAAATTCCGCTCTGATGAGATGCATGAACCTGGCTAGCTCTGTGGGCAGAAGTTCACATAAGAATTCCTTGCTCACAGCCAGGCTGATGTACAAGGCGTTTCCAAGATTGTATTCATTCCATTGTATTCAGACTCACAGCATTTTCCTAGCATATGCTTTCTTTTACAAAAGGATCAGACGTGAGGTGGAGAGGCACAGCTGGTCAAACCTTCCATCTTTGGCTTAAGTCCAAGACTTCCCACCTTGACATCTGACTGAGAGAATGAGTGATGGTCATTGTTGACTAGGACTCAGGTCTCTGCAACCAGTAACACTAACTGCGCTACTACAGTGATGAAAGAAAGAAATAGTCAGCTGGCCAATTTCCTAGACACAAATAAAAATTGGCATAACTTCAAAACTGAATTAAAAAAAAAAAGTACTTCAGATTCAAGTACAATCTTCATGTTTTACCATTGTTGAAATTCTAGTTCTTAAGCCTTTTTGTTTTTGATTTTTCAAGGTCTTTTATAGAAGGAAATAAAAGAGCATTTCTCTTTAATTATCCTAAAGAATAATTAACATAAATATCCTTTGATAGAGGAATGGAAAAAAATGGTTGTACTGATGTATATGTATGAACACACACACACACACACAGAGAGAGAGAGAGAGAGAGAGAGAGAGAGAGAGAGAGAGAGAGAGAGAGGAAGACAGAGAGAGAGAGAGAGAGAGAGAGAGGAAGACAGAGAGAGAGAGGGAGAGAGAGAGAGCAAATTATACAGCCTTTACAAAAAAAGGAAATCTTACCACTTGCAGCCACAATGAGTGGAATCAGATTGTAACTGTATTAAGTCAAATAAGTGAGACATAAAAACAGGGAGACTGCATATTCTACTTACATTAGGAAGCCCCAATATCTAAACTGACAGAAGTAGAGAACTGCTGAACGAGAGAGAAATGGGATGTTGTTGGTCAGATGGTACAAAAGAAGTAACCATGTAGAAATGCTATGCTGTGGTTATTACTGTATATGTGTATGTGCTGGCTAATTTTAAATTTTTGGCACCTTAATGCAAGTTAAGGTCGTCTAGGAAGAGAATCTCATTTGAAAACAGCCTGCAAAAGACTGGTCAGTAGGTAAGTCTGTGGAATTTTTTATCTTTTTTGATTAATGATTGATCTGGAGGCCTCAACTCAGTGGGGTAATGCCACTCCACTCTTGGGTAGGTGGTTCTGGGTTATATAAGAAATGATGAGCAAACCAAGAGGACAAGTCACTAAGCCACATTCCTCTATGGCCTCTGTTTCAGCTCCTGCCTGGCTCCCCAGTGTAAAGAACTGTTATTGAGATGTATAATCCAAATAAACTTCCAAATTATTTTTTTCAGAGCTGAGGAATGAACCCAGGGCCTTGCACTTGCTAAGCAAGTGCTCTACCACTTAGCTAAATCCCTAACCCCTGCAAATTATTTTTGATCAGAATATTTTATCACAGAAATAAGAAAGCCAAGTATGTAATATGATATGTTATATCCTTGTAATATACACAATTTTCATATGTCAATAAGATATATATTATCAAGAACTAGAAAATTTAAGAAACAATAAAATCTGCAAAAAAATCAATTCAAATGTTAGTTTTAAAATGTCTCTTAAAAGTGGATTAGTTTGAGCCGTCTTTTGAGACTGAGGATACATATTTTCCCTTTGATTTCTGAGTAGAATGTGTTACTTTTATCTTAAGAATAGAATTGAATTCTAGGGCTATTTATAAGAATATTCGATGAACTTAAAAGAGCTTTTATAAACAACCATGAATTGTGTAAGTGTTCACCGTAGAAATGTAGGTAAGAAGAGTGTAGATTCAAGAACGTCCAATGTACTGAATATGCATATGATGAACACTACATGTTAAGATGAAAAGGGGTCTCATAACACACACAAATTTAAAAACATTTGTAGTGGTTTTAATAAGAGTGTCCTCTATAGGCTAATATATTTTATATATTTTAATGCTTGACCATTAGGAAGTGGAGATATTTGGCAGGGATTGGGGTTACACAGCCTTGTTGGAGAAATTGTATCACAGGGGGTGCATTTTGGGAGGTTTCAAAATCTCAAAGCTGACCCCATGTCTCTCTTTTTCTTCTGCCTGTATATACAGATGTAGAATTCTTAAGCTATGAGTTAAGCACCATGTCTGCTTCCATACAGGCAGGCTTTCAGTTATGATCACAGTAAATTAAACCTCTGAAACTATAAGCCAGTCACAATTAAATGCTTTCCTTTATAGGAGTTGCCCTAGTCCTTGTGTCTCTTCATAGCAATAGAACACTGACTAATTAAAGATATTAAAAATAATACATGCACATACTTGGAATTTTAATAGACATTCAATAATTACTAGCTAATAAAAAAAAAGAACCATAAAGTAGATACAATTACATTTCAGTTAACCATCTCCGGGTTAAATGAGAGCTTCATAGAGATGAATCGTGAATTTTTTCAGGACCACATAGTATATAAGTTGTTTAATATCAGATAGTTATTTGTCATACAAACAATCAGGAATTGTAGAAATGCAGGAAGGGAAAGGTGGGGTGAGAACCTGAGCTACTCAGGCACTGAGTCCTTGAGAGCTGGCATTGTCTCTCAAACTAGAGAAAAGAAATCACTATGTCCAGGACTTTGATGAAAGACTGAAATATGCTGAAAATCTCTGGGTATTATGTAGAACTAAAGTAGGGTCTCTAAAACCTCTCATATATAAGTGAAGCAACTCAGGTATTAACTGCATGTATAAAGTCAATCTTTGTGTCTAAATGTGACTGACATTCCAGAGAGCCTCCTTCCACTGATAACACCATAATACAGTAGTGAAGATTATTGTACTCCACTCAGTATGACCATAAAGCCTTTCAGTTGCAGGATCTTTGAGTTTTCTGAATTCGTGTAGAATGCTTTTTCCCAAATGCTCTCTGTGCTCAGAATCTTCCTCAACACTTAACTTCAGATTAAATGAAACCAGCTCTAGGTGGGTCTTTCCTGACCTTTCCAACTATGATATATGGTTTATTTTTATAGTTCTTATTTTAATTGTTAGATTTTATAGTATGCAATATTATAATTCAACATGTGAATATAGTATAAAAAAACCAAATTGCTATATTTAAAGTTATCAATTTCAAAGTCTTTAATTTTGACCAACATGTAATAGTTGTGCATGTTTGTGAATAGAATACACTATTTCAATACACTTATACATCATTTAATTGGGCTGGCCTACATGTTCAGAGATTTACTCCATTGCCATCATGGCAGGAAATATGGTGGCACGCAGGCAGACATGGTGAAGGAGAAGGAGTGAGAGTTCTACATCCAAATTCATAGGTGGCAGGCAGAAACAATCACATTGGGTCTGACTTGAGTTTCTAAAACTCCAAAACCCTCCTCCAGTGACACACTTCCTCCAGAAACATCACACCTACTCCAACAAGGCCACAATTCTCAATAGTGCCACTTCTTATGAGTTTATGGGCCATTTTCATTCAGACCATCACACTCTTCTTATAAATAAGTGCCTGCACAGCAAAACACTACAGGATCTGACAATAGCTGAGACCAGAAATGCACTTGCATTCCTTTTCTGGACACTGTATTTCTCCTAATACAGGATAAGAGTCTTTTAGCTCTTTTGGCTCACACCTTTGGATCACATTAAGCACTGTCTGTCAATTAAAATATCCAAGTCTTTTTCATGTGAATTCCTGTTAATCCAGTTCTTCTTGAGCCTTGTATTAGTTTCAACACATAGTTCCAATCTGATGGATTTCTGTGAATCCTCATCCTTCTCTATGAGCCTATTAATTGTCTCTTCTAGCTCTGTGTCAATGGGAAATGCAGCTGTGTCTTTATTTATGTTGCCGATACGAATACTGACTAGCATACACCCAGTATCAGAACTCTGTGAAGACGCTGAAGATAGGGATCAGTGTAAGTTCAGGTTCCAGGCATACAGTGCTTTACCTCTGTGACTATCCTTAGTTATACCACCGCTCTCTTACCACCCTTAGACAAAGGCATGCTGCATTTGGAATATGACCTACTGGAACAGTCTGGGTTTTATTGTAACTTATAATAGTTCCAATTTAGCTTATTTAACCTCTGGGAACTTTTCATGTATATACAATTATATGTATACATATAATAGAAATTAAATATATACATATAATATAATAAATATATACATATAATAAATGTATACATGTATTGTATAGATATATGTATATATGTACATCTAGAGAAGAATATATATATATTAGTATATATTAGTATATATATATTAGTATATATTAGTAGGCTAATACCATAAACACCTGTCTCAGTCTGATCCCTATGTCTCCAATATTCAGAAAAATATAGGCACTTTTTATGAAGAAGAGTTGTTGGAACATGATTTATGAATGAAGTCATGCAAGGAGAATTCTGAGAGCTTATGAGAAAACTCTAGGAAAACGAAGAGTCTTGTGGCATCAGTTCCTTCAAAACACAGAATTGTCCTTGGAATATGTTTTTATGCTCAGCAAAGGTGTAGTGGATAGGAGTGACTTTACTTCAGCTGTTGTTATCATATGCCTTTATGAAAAAAACCTTTTTATTTGGCTTGTTATTCTGATTGTATATCTTTAAATATGGCTAAGATAAAAAAACTCAAGTGTTAATACATGCTCGCAAGGATGTGGAGCAAGGGGAACACTTCTTCATTGTGGGTAGGAGTGCAAACATGTTCAACCACTTTGGAAATCAATTTAGCAGTTTCTCAGAAAACTGAACATAGTTCTATCTCAAGACCCAGCTATACCACTTCTGGGCATATACCAAAAAGATGCCCCCACATCACAGAAAGACACTTGCTCAATTATGTTCATAGTAGCTTTATTCATAATAGCCAGAAGCTGGAAGCAACCTAGATGTCCCTCAACTGAAGAATGGTTACAGAAAATGTAGTACATCTACACAACAGAATACTATTCATGCTATGAAATGAAAAGACATCATGAATTTCGCAGGCAAATGAATGGATTTTGAGAATATCATCCTGAATGAGGTAACCCAGTCCCAAAAGGATATGCACAGTATTAGCCATAAGGTTTCAATTTTTTTAAATAAGTCTGTAGTCAGTTCCTTTTAATTCTTCTGTTCTTTTAGAAAGAAGAGGTAGGATCTAGATGGTAACTGTCTGCCAGAATCCAAGGAGCTTTCAATTCTTCTTTTCTTGTCTATTTGACCTTGTTTCAATGTTTGTTATCCCTATAAGACTCCCTCTCAGAGACTTAACGCATACACTGGAACATGTTCATTGTCATTTTCATGTTGCCACATAGAAATGGAAAATGCATAACAATAATATTTATAGTAGGGGAGAGTTGAGAAAATCAAGGCAACCAATTAACCAAACAAACAAACAAACAAACAAAACAACCAATGGCATTTTTCAGTTTGTGGAGTTCTCCATTTATTTCATAGTTATGCATACAAACTGATAACTTCATTTATAAAATAGAATGAATATATACTATTTATTTCTTCCTAAGGAGAATCATGTCTTTGTATCCCCAGAAAGCTAATATACATGGGCATTCACTCATTCACTCTAGAAAAAAAAGTCATGAGCACAAGTGTGACCAAAAAAATCCCTGACCTCAGGAAGCTTATATTCTACTGAAGAGATATACAGACAATTTACAAGTTGATAAATAAATTACGAAGCACAATAAACGTGATTAGTGCTTTGAAGAATAAAGAAAAGACAATAAAAAAAGCAGATGTGAGGCACAACTTTACAGTGTTTGCAATGATTTGTTTCCCACTAAGAATTATTTGCACAAACAACTAGAGGTGTTTTCCTGATGGAGTTCACCCATGGAAATCGTATCATCATAGATTTCTACTTCAAAGCCTCTTATAATACACAGCACCTGCTCTTCTGCTGGGTCAAATGGCCGTTGTCTCTGTGTGCCATTCTTCCACCTCTAACACCTCCCCACATTCTTGTCCCCTTTCCAGTCCTCCTCAAATATCTTTCCATGTGCTTACTGTGGAAGATATGTTCTCCCACCAAGAGACATGACATTTTAAAAATGGCCTTTAACTTCTATCATGATCGTTTTAATATATGGAGACTGTCCCCTTTTGAACAGGCCCTCTAATTTCATCAGTCTTAATCTCTCTAATGTGGCACATCTCATTCTGTGACAAGGTACTAGTTTCTGTCATTACCATGTGGTCCATGATTTAATACCACAAGGGTGACTTGTCTTTTCCCATGTTTTAAGTAATTCTATCTAGCTTAAAAATATATTTGACAGTTGTTAAATTCATTACTTTATATCTACAAATAGAAAACAACCTACAAGGATTGTAGTTTTAGTTCCCTTAGGTGATGGTTTTATTAAAATTTAAAAAAAATAAAGTCCCCCAAATCTGAAGGCTATAGAACAACTGATGGCACTGTTTAGGGACTTTTACATTACCTGAGACTATTTGTAGACAAAGATTATTTTTATGATGAGTAATTTTATGGGAGTAAGAGACAATCCTTTTAATCATAGAATTATTCCTTAAGGTTTACAATGGGCATGTTTCAAAGTTTTGGAGTGGTATACTCTCAAGAGAGGTGCTGAAAGAAAGATATGGGCATTAAACCAGCTTCTAGAGCCTGATCATGACCCTCAGGACAGCAGAGTGTAAGTCCTCAGACCCCCCTTCAGCAGGTGATGCAAATGAAGGTGAGAAAATAAACTATCCCAGACCACACAGCCTTAGACTGAACAGATGGGATCGAACTTGACCGATGTGGCTCTAACGCCTGTTGTTTATCACTCCAGTAGTTCATATCATAGTAGAAATTAAACTAAGCTCATCCCCAATATCAATTATTATAGAAATCTCAACTCTGAGATCTTACTAAACAAAGAATATTGGGTCACATATGAGTTTTTAAAGTAATCAAGTCCAGTTAACTATAAAAACAAAATACACCTTCAGCACAAAAGACATGAAATCTTGCTCCATATTGCCTTATGCAATCATTTTTAGGTAGCATGTCAAGTGCTGTCAGTGTATTTGAAAAACATGACAAATGCACCAAGTATTCACATTAACACAGCAGTGAAAATTCAAGGCTGGAATTTGAGTCTCATCTCTAGTTTAAAGTGTCCTAAGGAGTATCTCTCCTAGCCTCTGCTAAAATTTCAATTAAGAAGCTCCTCTTAAAGCCAGCTTTATTCTTATGGGTGCCAGACACTGATGAGTCCCCACAGTCATGATCTCTACACAGAGTATTCAGTTCTGTTCTGAGAACTGTCGTTCAACTATACACACCAGCCTTAACCTAGGCCAGATATCTCAAAAGTTCACATCTCTGATCAAAAGAAAGTGGAGACCATGAAAGACTGTGGATAACTTGGCACTCGCAGAAAAATTCAGACAGAAAAATACTGGCTCATGGTTTACATGAGAAGATCTGTTATTTGTATTTGTACAATAATCATACAGTTTATCTTCCTAGTCAGAGCTACTGAGGGATGTATTGTTTACAAAGTACTCTAAGATGCTAGGCAGATAATGCTGCTGGGCAGCACATGGGAGCTTTTATAACACTTGCTTTGGAATCATCTTCATAAAAGAGGAAAACATCAAATTAATAATATGCATGTACCATGGAGTATGGAAGTGTAGGATTATATTGAATGGCCACAGGCTATGTTTGGGATACACAAGAAGTGAACCATTCTGTGTACACAGTGGAAATCCACGGTTAAATGAGCCTCAAGAACTGATGGTAGAGTGCTGAGAGCATGGATCTGACATAAGGGTAAAAATCAGGAGACAGTAAGGCTGTTGATGTTCCCCGAGGCTCCACAGAACTTTGTACTGTGTTACACAGCAGCTCTTAATAAGAACCATGGCATTTATCTATGAACAACTCCCCAGAAACACTGCTTCTCTCTGCAGACTTCATGCTTAGCAGAGACCTAATTTAATCAAATTCAATAACCTGTGCAAGGCAAACAATGATTAGGCTTAAGATTCTCAACCCCAACCTAACTACAATTGACATGAAAATGAATTTCCTCTTGGTTAAAAGATATAATAATAATAATAATAATAATAATAATAATAACAATAAGTAATTAAATATATAAACCTCATTAAGATTGAGGAAAACTGTCCCATGCAAATCCCAGAAGTCTCCCTTAGTTTTGTTTTTATTTCATTTGTAGATAATGATGTGAAAGCAAATGAGACCTGTTCAAGTTTGCCTCAATTTAACACTAGGCCAAGCACAGGCTTGACTGACAGCCCCTTTTCCAGTTTTAGGGGCCTTTCTGGTGATCTCTGCTTTGCTCCACAAACAGATGACCAGTTTTACCAGCCTATTTTGGTTCCTGCACAGCAGAAGTCATTGCAATGTTCTCTAAGACAGCCAGGGAATGGTAAATATTTTTTTTGAACTCACCCTGTCTTTCTGTCCCTTCAACCACGATGGAATCAGAGTTCTAAATAAAGTGCTTACATGTGTTTTTAAACAGCCTAATTCACCTCTGTTTACTTTGCCTCCAGGAATATTCCTGGCTGGGAGCTCTGGAGCTTCATTTATGACTAGCTCAGTTAAGGCAGGCCATGACATGCTTCCAAGATGGCCTTTGGGCAGAATTCAAAAGAGCTGTTTCAAATTCTTTCTAGCAGCAAAGATGGAATAAATAAGAATAAGTTTGACAGCAACTACGAGAGAGATATAAGAGTCATATCTTCTCTGGAATGAGATAGGATATAAATACATAGATAACTATGCAGGTTTCCATCTCAGGTACTTGTTTACAAGGAAAGGGTTGGATACTTCAACTCCACATACTTCATCAGTAGCAGGGTTATTTTTCTAAAGTGAGAAGCCAGTCCTATTATTTTTCTGCGTTCTGCTTCTATGCCTTCCATTATCTACTAGCATATAATTCTCATTCCCACTTATAAGAATTGAGGTTCTATATAATTTCCCAACCACCTCTCTTTTCTGTGGCACACAGTCTTCTATTCCTAATTAGCAATGGGATCCATAGCTGACATATCTCTGCTCCTGCTACCTCTATTCCTTACCATGTGATTCTGTCCTTTGACTTCTCGACAAATCTGTGCAGGTTAGTGATTTACTCTGCCTACAGAATGTGGTGTGCTGATGATTGCACCATGGATCTTCTGGGGGTTTTGTGAGATATTAACTTCTCAAGAACTAGATGCCATGACAGCAAATGTAGGCTAGCTTGGTGGAGAATGGGTGTCCATATAAAGCAGAGATAACCATTCCAGAATATGACCCCTTGGACACAGAAGTATTCAGCTCCAGGGCAGCTAAATAAAGACATGTTTTAGACCATTTAGGCCGGGTGAGTTCACAGAAAATATTTACCATCATAATCAGCTTAGCAAACACTACAATCATTTCTGCCTTGTAGACACTGTAGGCTAGAAAAACAGTTTACCTCTCTGCTAAGCAGACAAATACTATGAATGGCCGTGAAGACATTGTACAAAACGCTGTCTCAAAGTTCTGGCATTTACAATATAAACTCCTGTTGCTGCCTTTGCTATTTTGTGAGTTCTAGTTTTACCACCCTTTATGCCCTGCTTTCACCACCTATTGGAGATAAATGAGAGAGGAGAGAGAGGGAGATAGAAATCTTTGAATTTAATTTCTTTCTTCTTGTTTCTTCTTTGAGCATGACTACTAACAAATCACAAACAACTCTCCTAAACAACCAACAACTACCCACCCTACCCATCAGAACTCTAGCATTTATATATACTCTGAAAAATTTCCAGAATTCTAAACATCACACAATTGCAGAAACTATCTGCTGCTGGCAAAGCCATGCCTCTGTAAAGGCACAAAACAAATCATAGTCAGCTGCTTTGAAGCAGCCCCGTATCCTCACACCTGAGATTAAAACAAACAAAAAAAAAACATTCTTATAATATTTCTGTTTTTTTTTTTTTTTAAGAAACACCAAAGTGCTAGCATTCTCAATACAAATTCCCAAGTCCATAATTTCAGTGGAAATGTAGTTTTCAAATCATTTTGTTAAATACCAAATACAATTATCTGGGTCATGTGATCAGAGTATCTTTAGTGTTCATAGAAATGATCAAAGTCTCTTTCAGTTGGTTGACTTCAAAAGTTTATATTTCTAAACATTCCTGCTTTTATGAAAGATAAGAATCAGTTCTTCTTAGTCTATGAAAAT
Source organism: Rhabdomys pumilio (assembly GCA_030674055.1). NCBI lineage: Eukaryota > Metazoa > Chordata > Mammalia > Rodentia > Muridae > Rhabdomys > Rhabdomys pumilio. Next base: position 73,797,377 of record JANHMN010000012.1, on the reverse strand, counting down.
CCTCCACTACTGCCTTTCTTACCTGCTCGCCCCATTTCTCACAGTTTTTTCCTTGTTCCAGTACATTTCCCACCCTCATCTGCTGCCCCAAAGTAAAGTCGATGGCAGGCTTGAAGCATTTTAATTATCTGACACTTCATACAGTTACTTTCTTCTTTGCAGTGTCCCCTTTTATTCTCAAAGGAGGGAGAAAAATATTTAACAAAGTGCAATCTACAAATTGTCTTTAGTGTAGTTAACAATTCCTCTTCACCTATTTCTTCTCAGCAGGTAAACAAACAAAAAATCCAACGCAAAAATCTTTGTTACACTGTCCTAACTTTCTTCGACTCCTTTCTTCTCTCTCTTTTCTTTTCCCTTAAATATTTTTGTTTCTTAACTATCATTCCACATACAAACTCATGGTGTTATTATAGCATTTTCATACACACTTTTTTGGGTTTACTCCCTCTCTCCTCTGTCCACTCCTTGTGGTTTCCTTCCTTCTCTTAGTAGCCACTATTCAACTCTCATAACACATATATTCTTTTATTCTTTTTCTCAAACCTTCCTTTTCTTAAAATCAATTTTTCCCTTTCATGAACCCTCTTTTAGGTTGTGATATATATATATATATATATATATATATATATATATATATATATATATCTCGTGATATATATATCACCAAACACGGGTGTGTGTGTGCACCTACATACACACACACATACACACATATATGTGTGTGTATATATCATATATGAGTGAAAGCAGGCAGTATTTGCATTTCTGAGTAGACAACTAGCCTAATTACTTCATAGCTTTTGTAAGTATATGGATGTGTAAGTATCCCCAAGGAAGGACTTAGAGGCCTTTGGGTATATACAAGGAATGGTAAAACAAGGTCATATGGTACTTCCATTTTTAATTTTCAGGACTCTCTATACTGACTTCTATAGTGGTGTCTCATATCCATTTACATCCATGTGAGCAATGAGTAATGATTCATTCATCATTCTCCACATATTAGTTAACTCACTGAACCTTTCAATCAATACATGAGCTAATAAACTGAACAGATGGACCTCAAAAGAAACACAAAAGGCCAATACATGCTTTTGAAAGTGTTCAAAATACCTAGCCATCAGAGAGATGCAAATTGAAACTACTTTGAGATTTTCTCTTTCTCTGTAACTTCTCCCCCAGAAAGAAAGGGTCAATCCCACTACGAAACTTGCTCCCTTGTGGCCCACTCTCCTACACACTGACTTTTGTACCCTTACTCCTCTGGCTCTGTGTTCTCTAAAGTCAGCAGAAATCCAGTCATTGCATAACCTAGTAAGTGTTCTCCAGCCTCGCTCTGGCTGAGTTTCAGCTGCTTTCTGTGTGTTCTTGACTTCTTTCCCACATTCTTTGCCACTCTGACCCTTTGGTTTCATCTACTGACTTGCTTCTGGTTCACTCAAGTCTCTGTTCAGTATTTTCTTCTCAAAGCTCCAAGAAAGTTATTTGAACCTATCTTTGACTCATCAGAACATACTCTGAACCACCCTTTGCCTACACAGTTTACTGGTTGGCTTCACAAATCTATCTTCATTGCATAGGCTCACAAATTTATATATCTAGATCTCCAAGGCACTAATAAAGACATCTGATAATCTTACCTTGTTTTATCTTCTCCTTTTTGCTTTTTCTTCCCTTTCTGGACAAATGAATTTCTAGTAATTCAAATATATATATATCTCAGTACATTGAGCATTACCACAACAGTCTAACCCTCCACAGTTAATCCTATAATGCACTACCAGCACTGCACGCTATCAAACAACTTGAAACCCAATCCCTATTTGAAAGCTTCCACAGATTTCTGGATCTTTGTGGAAGATGCAACACATAGACCCCCTTAGTCTCCATCACCAGGCTCTTCTCCAACCCCTCAACTTCTCTTCTTGTTAAACTCACCCTCATACTTCATGACCCTGAACCTTTACTAGAGTTTTAGATGTTGTGTCATGTAGGAGTTAAAAAGAAAAAACAAACAGAACAAGAGTTACATTAGCTTTGTGACTGAATAGTTTAGGGCAAGGAGAATAACTGGAAATTGGAATTGACTCAGTCCTGCGAGTATACATTCCTGGAGTGTCTGTTAACTGGAGGGGCACTAAAAACAAACAGGCTTCTTCTTATCTCGCCTGACTTTCAATCTCCCTATATGAGAAATACAGAGCCCTGCTCCTCCCTGTGAGAGAAAAATGACAGTGGGATTATTCCATTTCTGTTCTCCTGCAGGTAAAGCTTCTATGTCTACCTAAACCAGCCACTCATAAACTGTGGGTCAGAACTCCTTTTACAAGTCTCTATCTCCAAAAATATTTACATTATGAGTCATAACAGTAGCACAATTTCAGTTATGAAGTAGCAACAGAAATAATTTTATGGTTGAAGGTCACCACAACATGAGGAACTATATTAAAGGGTTGTAGCATTAGGAAGGTTGAGAATCAAAGCTGTCATCTTTTACCACAATTCTATTTCTGAAGCAAGTGAGGCAAAAGGGAAAGGATAATACAAAATCTACTTTGCTCTGTCTGGCAGCAGTAGTAAGTGGCAAGGTTTCCAGGAGAATGTGGTGGCATTGGTTAGCAGTGGCAGACCTGCCAGTGGAGGTGTCCAGTCACAGACGACAGCAACAGAAGGCATTCTCTCCTAGTTTTCTGGTTTGTTCTGATCTTGGCTCTTTAAACTTGTTTAGGATACTGAGAGTAACATAATAGCTTTTAAATTCATCACTTTTTGCTATTCAAGTCACCTGGCATTGGTATATAGAGCTTACACACAGATATCCTGTCTCCCATAGCCAGCAAGCTCTTCAATGTCTCTTGTCTTTGCAGTTTTATCCAGTCTATTTATAAGATTCCTTATTTCCATATGCTTACTCACCCATGGTCAAGAAACACCGCCTTTGCTCCTAGACCCATGCAGACACTACTGTTACAAAAATAAAATAAAAAATTCTGCCATATCAGCAAATTTATTGGATTCTCATTATAAATTAGCATGCTTTTTTACTTTCACAGATTTTTTTCCAAGCCAGGCTATTATGTATCCAGCCTCAAGCATGGAGTATTCCCAGAGCTACAGAAGTTTGATTAATAAGTAAACAAATTATATTAAATATATTTACATTGTTCATGTTTAGTTGTTTACATTTATGTATTTCTTACATTTTCTTACACTAAGCTTCTATAATCCCAGGTGGAAAGAAGAGCATGCTCTGTTGGTCATTTATGGACAAACTTCTAAGTTGACATGTTCGGACCCCGTCCTTCCATATACTCTCAGTGCCATTGTTAAATGGCCTAAATAGGTCCTGGATCATAGCTATAGTGTTTCTGAAGCATCTCCAGTGAAGAAAGTTTCTGTTTCTACTTTTACCTCTTCCTTCTCCTGTTATTCTCCTTCTTCTTCCTCCTCCTGCTTCAGAATCTTCCTTTTCCTCCTATTCTTGTTATTGTTCTTTTTCCTCTTCTTCTTCTTCCTCCTCTTTCTTCTCTTCTTCTTCACATCTTCTTCCTCCTCCATCTTACTCATCTTCCTCCTCCCCTCCTCCTTTTCCTCTTCCCCCTCCTCCTCCTTTCCCTCCTCCTCTTCTTTCTTCTCTTCTTCTTTCTCTTCTTCTTCCTCTCCTTCCTCCTCCTCTTTGTCTTCCTCTTTCTACTCATCTTCTTAAGTTTGATTCCTATAATCTCTAAGATAGTGATAACAGAGGCATTCTTGAGTGCAAAGCTGATACACATGCCACAGCATTTAATGTACATGCCCTAGTAGAGCAAAACTCATTCTCTGAGTACTGTTCATCCTTAGAAAGTGGGTTAAGAAGATAGGCAGTCTTTTTTAAAAGCCATAAAAGAGAGTACTAGAGGGAAAAGGACATTCACAGGGAGTAACAGGGACCCTGAGGGACCCAGGAACTCACTCCAGGCCAGTGGCATGGGTTCCTTCCAGTCTGTGCTGATTCACTGAGCAGACCTTGAGTGGCAGCTCTGCACCCAATCCCCCCAAACCCAGAGGAGGCTCGACTCCCAAGAGCTCTAACACACTCAGGAACATAGGATTACAGAATCTCAGAAGATTGGTCACACCAGGATTTCAGGATCCCAAAGGCAGCCTGACTCCCAGGAGCTCTTCTTACACCACAGATCTCAGGATCACCAGAGCACAGAGACAGCTGGACTCTGAGGAGTTCTGACACAACCAAGAAAACAAGAAATGCAGGCTCCATGCTCAAACCTCTGATGTCCTGGAATTCCATCTGGATGCAGTGAAGACACAGCGTCAGAAGCTTATCAATATACTCTTCCCCCAACCCCTCTTTTAATATCTCAATGCCCGTAATCAGCTTGAAGAAGTTAAAGAAGAGTCAGCGCCCCTATTCCCTGGGCTTGGGGACTAAGGTGGTTAATATTGGGCTGTCTTTCTAGGGAAAAGTAGTGGCTTTGTTGGAACAGGAAGGATTAGCTAGGATTTATGGCATAGCCATAACCTATTGGTAGAAATATGTATAACTATTCTCAAGATAAAGTTATAATTTCTTAAACTGTACAAAATTTACTTTGATTTCAAATTTAAAGTTTTCATTGGTACGAGCTCCTTATGGATATAAAAGTGAGATTAATATTGTTACTGTCATAGACATTGTACCTGTATAACACATTTAGGAATACAAAGCTTAGACCCAGTCCTTCTTTAACTTTTTAAAACTGATTTGAGATGGTTAGCCTGTGAGGTAAGGGACTATAGCAAATTCATAGCTTTGAGTTTATTGTTAGGGTGTTTACTATATTTTATTTAGAAATAGCTGAGAGGAGTTAACAGACAACAGTCCAGATTGCCTTACATGGATAGTTGGTTTTCAAAACGTCAGAAGTCCACAGAATTGACTTTACAAACATTTTTGTATTAATGTTCAAGTTGATTAGAGACCTGTCTGCTCCTGACAGCTTCCTATCTTAGATTCTAAGAAGAAATTGAACATCTTTGGAGTTACTCCAGTTGTGGTGAGACAGCCACTGGGCAAGAATTGCCTCTTCCCATCTAAAGACAAATTACTGTCCAGAAAAGGACACACTTGCAGAATAGTCGACTGATTATATCTGCCTAGACAGAGTAATCAGCCCTTAATAATTCTGCATCACTAAGGTCAGGCAGATGATCCTAGGCCAGAAGGCTAAAGATCAGATGCTCCAACATTTTGTAGTATAGGGACTGTCCAGGTGTTCAGTGGTATCTATAAATTGGCTAAGTTTTAGAAGGTATGCTTTGTGCTTCTCATAATTTCAGTTAACTCAGTCATTCTGAATTTCTGACGGGGTTGAAAACTTGTAGTCTCATAGCCAATCCTGGCTATTTACTTTGAGAGAAAAGATTTGAGTGGATGGTTTTCAGCTGACATTCATTCTAAAGCCAAGAAAAAAATCCAGGTTCAGAACTAAGTGTTTTAGTTAGGAGAGATGACAGAGGTTCTGGTTAGTCGACAAAATGATGGACTGGGTATTAGGACTATCTTGGACTTCACTGGTACAAATTGCCATAATTATGCTCTAATTGTATTTAGAGAGAAAAGTTTTATTTTAACAGGAAGGGTGACATGTAGGAGGAGCTAAGATGGGAAGAGTATGGAGAGGAAGAGAAGGAGTAAGGAGAGGAGGAGAAGGAGAGGAGAAGCTAGGTGATGAGAGAGAGAAAGAGAGAGAAAGAGAGGGAGGACATAGAGGCAGATGTTCACGTGTCTCCACCGGTCAAAGATAGTTGATATATCTAGGTTGGGTATTGGGTTACATTTCTGATTGAGCATTACCAAACTTATAAAGCCTTTGATTAACATTTTTAAAAAATTGTATAAAAGCAAAAAGGAAAAGGGGGCATGGAATATGGGTTTTCTAGGGAAGGGAAATGGGGAAAGGGGATGACATCTGAAATGTAAGTAAAATATCCAATAAAAAAAAGTTTGTAAAGAAAGAGAATGCTTTCCTCATAACACTTGTATTTACACTTTGGATATGTGCATTTATTATTCTTTTTTATGTTCACAAAATTTTAGGCTCTAGAAGAACATAGAATATATCTAATTATATTTATCAGCCTGACATTTAATAGACCAAGATATTGTATGAATAAAATTATAGTAAAAAAAAAAAGGGGGGGGGGATATAACTTCCAAAATTGGAAAAAAAAAAAAAAGAAAAGAAATGCAGGCTTCAGTCAGAGACAGTGAGTGCAGTTAGCACTAGAGATAACCAGGTGTCAAAAGGCATATGCAAGAATAAAAACAACAGAAACCAAGGTTACCTGGCATCATCAGAACCCAGTTCTCCCATCATAACAAGTCCTGAATACTTCATGACAACGAAAAAGCAAGACTCACATTTAAAATCACTTCTCATATTGATGATAGAGAACTTTAAGAAGGGCACAAGTAACTCCCTCAAAGAAATATAGGAGAAAACAGATAGACAGGTAAAAGCCCTTAAAGTGGAAACACAAAATTTCCTTGAAGAAATGCAAGAAAATACAACCAAACAGGTGAAGGGATTGACATGAAAATGGAAGGAAAAACAATTAAAAAAAATCACAAAGGGAGACAACTCTGGAGATAAAAAACCTAGGAAACAGATCAGGAGTCATAGATACAAGCATCACCAACAGAATACAACATATAAAATAGAAAATCTCAGTTGCAGAAGATAACATAGAAAATATTGAAACAACAGTCAAAGAAAATGTAAAATGAAAAAAACTCCTAAGCCAAAACATCCAGGAAATTCTGGAAAAAAATAAGAAAATCAAACCTAAGAATAATAGGTATAGATGAGAGTGAAGATGCCCAACTAAAAGGGCCAATAAATATCTTCAACAAAATTATAGAAAAAAAACTTCCCTAACCTAAAGAAAGAGATGAACATACAAGAACCCTACAGAATGCCAAATAGACTAGACCAGAAAAGAAATTCCATCATCACATAATAATCAAAACACCAAAATGGACAAAATAAAGAAAGAATATTTAAAACAGTAAGGTAGAAAGGTCAAGTAACTTCTAAAGGCAGAGCTATCAGAGTTACACCAGACTTCTCACGAGATACTATAAAAGCCAGAAGACCTTGGACAGATGTCATACAGACCCTCAGAGAACACAAATGCCAGCCCAGGTTACTAATCTCAGCAAAACTCTCAATTACCATAGATGGAGAAACCAAGATATTCCATCACAAAACCAAATTTACACAATATCTTTTCATAAATTCAGCCCTACAAAGGATAATAGAGGGAAAACTCCAACACAAGGAGGGAAATTATACCCTAGAAAAAGCAAGAAAGTAATCTTCTCCCAACAGACTCAAAAGAAGATAGCCACAAAAAAATAACTCAACCTCTAATAACAAAAATAACAGGAAGCATCAATCACTCTTCTTAATATCTCTTAATGTCGATGGACTCAATTCCCCAATAAAAAGACATATACAAACAGACTGGACAAGTAAACAGAACCCAGAATTTTGCTGCATACAGAAAATGCACTGCAGTGCAAAACCAGACACTACCTCAGAGTAAAAGGCTGGAAAACAATTTTTCAAGCAAATAGTCCCAAGAAACAAGTTAGAAAATAAAATTGACTTTTAACCTAAAGTTATAAAAAAAAAAAAAAGATAAGAAAGGACACTTCATACTCATCAAAAGAAAAATCATCCAAGATGAATTCTCAATTCTGAATATCTATGCTCTAAATGCAAGGGCATCCAATCCATAAAAGAAACTTTACTAAAGCTTAAAGTACACATTGCATCTCACACTATAATAGTGGGAGGCTTTTACAGCCTTCTCTCATCAATGGACAGATCAGAAAAACAGAAACTGAATAGAGACACCATGAAACTAAGAGAAGTTATGAACCAAATGGACTTAACAGGTAACTATAGAACATGTCATCCTAAAAAACAAGAATATACCTTCTTCTCAGCATCTCATGGTACCTTCTCCAAAACTGATCATATAATTGGTCACAAAACAGGTCTCAACAGATACAAGAAAATTGAAATAATCCCATGCATCCTATCAGATCACCACGGACTAATACTGGTCTTCAAAAATGGCAAAAAAGATGGAAAGTCCACATACACATGGAAACTGAATAACACTCTACTTGATGATAACTTGGTCAGAGAAGAAATAAAGAAAGAAATTAAATACTTTTTAGAATTTAATGAAAATAAAGGCACATGATACCAAAACTTATGAAACACAATGAAAGTAGCAGTAAAAAGAAAACTCATAGCTCTAAGTGCCTACAAAAAGGAACTGGAGAGAACACACACAAGCAGGTTGGAAACACACCTGAAAGCTCTAGAAAAAAAGAAGCAAATACACCCAAGAGGAGTAGACAGCAGTAAATAATGAAACACGGGGCTGAAATCAACCAAGTAGGAACTAAAAGAACTATACAAAGAGTCAATAAAACCAGGAGCTGGTTCTTTGAGAAAATAAATAAGATAGACAAACCCTTAGCTAGACTAACCAGAGGGCACAGAGACAGTATCCAAATTAATAAAATCAGGACTGAAAAGAGAGACATAACAACAAAAATTAAGGAAATTAAAAATATCATCAGGTTCTACTACAAAAGCATATACTCAATAAAACTGGAAAAATCTAGATGAAATGAACAATTTTCTAGACATATATCAGGTATAAATTTAAATTAGGATCAGATAAACCATGTAAACAATCCCATGACCTGTAGGGAGCCGACTTTAAGCAGAAAGCGGCTAGAAAGCATCTATCATCTTTGCAGCCATCTGGAACCATTTACCCTGATAGAGACTTGGTTTTTCAGCAGCCTACAACAGCTGAGCACACTCTAACAAATAACTTGTTTATCCCACATAGCTTGTTTTGCTGTTAGTGACCTCAGCTGCATGGTGCACGTGGTAAAATGTTTTCACCTGTGTTCTCCTGCGTGTGCTTATAAATACCCAGGATTTCCTTGTAAGAATATATATATATATACAGTCAATAGAGTTTAGAGGAATATGAGTGAAGAGGACAATATGTGTTAGTAGAGGAGTCAGAAACAATAAAGGAGACTTGAGACTTGACTCCAGAACCCCTGCCTTGTCTTCATTCTTCGCGACCCTGACCCCTTGACCAGAACAGCAGCTCAGTCTTCAACAACGACCCCTAACAAAATAGTAGTAGTCATTAAATTTTTTTCCCACAAAACCCAGCCCAGGATCAGATAGTTTTAGTGCAAAATTCTATCAGACCATCAAAGAGGACTTAATACCAATACTCTTTAAACTCTTCCACAAAATAGAAACAGAAGAAACACTACCCAATTTATTCTATGAAACCACAATTACACTCATATCTAAACCACACAAAGACACAATAAAGAAAGAGAACTTCAGACCAGTCTCTCTTATGAATACTGATGCAAAAATATTCAATAAAATTCTAGCAAACGGAATTCAAAAACACATCAAAACAATCATCCATCATGATCAAGTAGGCCTTATCCCAGGAATGCAGGGATGGTTCAATATACGAAAATCCATCGACATAAAAATCCACTATGTAAACAAACTCAGAAAAAAACTACATGATCACTTCACTGGATACTGAGAAAGAATCTGACAAAATTCAACACCCCTTCTTGGTAAAAGTCTTGGAAAGATCAGGAATCCAAGGCCTATACCAAAACGTAGTGAAAGCAATATACAACAAACCAGTAGCCAATATCAAACTAAATGGAGAGAAACTTGAAGCAATCCCACTAAAATCAGGGACTGGACAGAGCAATTAGACAATAAAAAAGGACAAGGTCAAAGGGATACAAATAGGAAAGGAAAAAGTGAAAATATCACTATTTGCAGATGATATGATAATATACTTAAGTGAACCCAAAACTTCTTTTTTTTTTTTTTTTTTTTTTTTTGGTTTTTTCGAGACAGGGTTTCTCTGAGAAGCCCTGGCTGTCCTGGAACTCACTTTGTAGACTAGGCTGGCCTAGAACACAGAAATCTGCCTGCCTCTGCCTCCCAAGTGCTGGGATTAAAGACATGCGCCACCACCACCCGGCGAACCCAAAACTTCTACCAGAGAACTCCTCAACCTGATAAACAACTTCAGTAAATGGGCTGGATATAAAATTAACTCAAACAAATCAGTAGTCTTCCTCTACTTATAGGATATACAGGCTGATAAAAAAAATTAGGGAAATGACACTATTCACAATAATCACAAACACTATGAACTATCTTGGAGTGAATCTAACCAAGGAAGTAAAAAATCTGTATGACAAGAACTTCAAGTCCCTGAAGAAAGAAATCAAAGATATCAGAAGTTGGATGTCAGAAGATCTCCCCTGAACCTGGATTGACAAGATTATTAAAAATGGCCATCTTGTAGAAGGAAATCTACAGATTTAATGCAATCCTCATCAGAATTCCAACTCAATACTTCATAGAGTTAGAAAGGCCAATGTGCAAATTTATTTAGAATAACAAAAAACCAGGATAGTGAAAACTACTCTCGAGAACAAAAGAACTTCTGGGGAAATCACTATCCTGGATCTCAAGCTGTACTACAGAGCAGTTTTGAAAAAAAAAAAAAAACCTGCATGATATTGGTGGAGAGACAGGCAGGAAGATCAATGGAATAGAATTGAAGAGCCAGAAATGAACCCACATTGATCTTTGACAAAGGTCACCTGATCTTTGACAAAGGAGCTAAAACCATCCAGTGGAAAAAAGACACCACTTTCAACAAATGGTGCTGGTTCAACTGGTGGTCAGCATGCAGAAGAAAATAGTAAAACGCTTGGAAAGATCAGGAATCCAAGGCCTATACCTAAACATAGTAAAAGCAACATACAGCAAACCCGTAGTCAGTATCAAACCAAATGGAGAGAAACTTCCAAAGAGCATGCAAATGTATGCATTCTTATCTTTGTACACCTTTGTACAAGGTGTACAAACCTCATGTCCAAGTGGTTCAAGGGCCTTCACATAAAACCAAATACACTGAAATTAATAAAAGAGAAAGTGAGGAAGAGCCTTGAATACTTGGGCACATAGGAAAATTTCCTTAAGAAAACACCAATGGCTTATGCTCTAAGATCAAGAATTGACAAATGGGACCTCATAAAATTACAAAGCTTCTGTAAGGCAAAAGTCATTGTCAATAGGACAAAATGGCAACCAACAGATTGAGAAAAGATCTTCATCATTCCTACATTCGATAGAGGGCTAATATCCAATGTACACAAAGAACTCAAGAAATTAGACACTCAACAATCAAATAACCCTATTAAAAATGGGGTACAGAGCTAAACAGTGAATTCTCAAAGGAAGAATACCAAATGACTGAGAAGCACCTAATGAAATGTTCAACATCCTTATTCATTAGGGAAATGCAAATCAAAACAACCTTGAGATACCACCTCACACCAGTCCGAATGGCTAATATCAAAAACTCAGGTGATAGCAAATGCTGGTGAGGATGTGGAGAAAGAGGAACACTCCTCCATTGTTGGTGGGATTGTAAACTGGCATAACCACTCTGGAAAGTAGTCTGGCAGTTCTTCAGAAAATTGCAGTAGTATTACGAGAGGACCCAGCTAAACCACTTCTAGACATATACCCAGAAGATGCTCCAACCTATAACAAAGACACATGCTCCACTCTGTTCAAAGCAGCCTTATTTATAATAGCCAGCAGCTAGAAAGAGCCCAGATGTCCTTCAACAGAGGAATGGTTACAGAAAATGTGGTACATTTACACAATGGACTATTACTTAGCTTTTAAAAACAATGACTTTATGAAATTCACAGGAAATGTGTGGAACTTGAAAATATCGTTTTGAGTGAAGTAACCCTATCACAAAACAATACACATGGTATACACTCACTGATAAGTGGACATTAGCCCAAATACTCACAATACCTAAGATACAACTTACAGACCTCATGATGCTCAAGAAGAAGGAAGACCAAAGTGTAGGTGATTAGATCCTTCTTAGAAGGAATAACAAAATATGCACAGGAGCAAGTACTAAGACAAAGTGAGGAGCAGAGACTGGAGGAGGGAACCACCAGTAGACTGCCCCACGTGGGGATTCATCACCATCACATGTGCGGTCACCAAATCCAGGCACTGTTGTAGATGCCAGGAAGTGCATGCTGACAGGAGCCTGATATACCTGATTTCTGAGAGACTCTGCCAGAGCCTGACATATATAGAGTCAGATGCTCACAGCTAAACATTAAGCTGATCATAAGGTCCCCAATGGAGGAGTTAGAAAGAAGACTGAAGGAGCTGAAAGGCAACCAACTAGAGCTCCCAGGGTCTAAATCGCCAGCCTGGGAACACACATGGACAAACCCATGGCTCCAGCTGTATACATAGTTGAGGAAGGCCTTGTCAATCTTCAGTGGCAAGGAGGGGCTTGGTCCTGGGAAGGCTGGATGTCACAGTGTGGGGGAATTTGAGGGCAGGGAGGCCGGACTGGGTGAGTGGATGGGGGCACATCCTCATAGAAGTAGTAGGAGGGGGGAGGGGATAAGGGGCTTGGGGAATGGTAAAAGGGGATAACATCTGAAAGGTAAATATATAAAATATCCAATAAAAATGATGATGATGATAATAATAATTAAAAAAAACAGATAATTGAACTGGCTATTGCAGTTGAGCATTTGAGACTTTCTGTCAACGTATTACCTGTATTACTGAGATTCCTTATAATCTTCAAGGACAAGTTATTGTGGAAGGGGCCTATGGAATTTTAAAACAGTATCTTCATAAAATAAAAAAGGAGGAGGTATATCCCCCTTCAGTCACCAATTTATTTAAATCATGTTCTTTTTTATTTTAAATTTTTAAAAAATGTTTGGATGCCAAGGAACTTTCTGCTGAGTGTCTATGGCACCTACAACTAGGCATACTTATGGCAAGGTGAAAAGAAAGAATACATGTACTGGCATAAGGCATGATTCCAATTAGGCATCTAATATGAGGAAGGGGGCATGTTTGTGGTTTTTTCTGCAGGATGCTAAAGGAGCATGGTGGTTGCCAGAGTGGTGAGACATGTTGATGCTGGGACAAAGAATGATGCTGACCTGTGAACTTGCTGAGTGCCCTGTCAGTGATGACTGGAAAGCTGCATTGGACATATGTTACTGACACACCTTTGCTTTTCTGTATTGCAAATGTAACAAGCTGCTTTGCCTCAAGCTTTTATACCCTGTGGGACAGAAAATCAAAAAGCGAAGTTGTAATAACTCTTGTATTTTTCTTAAATGTGACCAGTTATTCGACTCAATCATGTACTGGTCTAGAAATCAATCCAATATTGGAAATAACAGTCTTCATTTGTAAGGCTGGATCTAGACATTTTGAGAGACATATTTGGAAATTAGCTCCAGTTCTCTACGATGTTATGTTAGCAAGAGAAAAAGTTGAGACAGGATCTGTATTTCAAACAAGTGTTAGTGTATGTGTTAATGCTCCTTTAATTGTCAAGTTAAAGTTACTTTTGCTTCTTCTACATTATTTATTGTAAGTTGCATTGATTGTACACTTTTTAATCATGTTAGTATGTTGAAACCTGGCAAGTCTGTTACAGGGGTCTATCAACCAGCTGTTGTGCTATTGCCCTGAGTACTACAGAACCTTGATTTTCTGAAAAAAAAAAATTGCAAGTACTGGAAAAAGTGAGTTAAGCTTTAAGTAGAAGCAAAAGTGTAGTGGGCTTGATTATTACTGGTATAACAGCTTTCATTATATTAATGGCTAGCACCACTGCTTCTGCAATTGCTGTGACACAAGAAGTTAAGACAACTACTTTTGTTAATCATTTAGCAAAAAAAAATTTTGTTACTAATGTGTTGAATATACAAGAGAATTTAGATAGGCATTTGGAAGAATGGATTGATGTTCTTTATCCTACTCAAATTATTGGAAGAAGGTTCAGAGTTTAAGAGTAAGAAACCATCTCGAGTGTCATGACAAATACCAATGGAGCTGTGTTACTTCTAAGATTTACAATGATAGTCATTGTAATTAGGAAAAAGTACTTGCAGAATGTTTTTCAAAATTGTAGCACCTTTCTGGATATTTTAACTTTGCCTAGTGAGATTATGAATTTAAAGAATGCTGCTGTGCTGAACTTTGATGCTGTAGATAATGCAGATAAAATTATCCATGGCTTGAGGTCAGTATTTCCATTTTGGTCAAGCATCAAGAATGGCATATATAGCTTGATTATAGGAATACTTTTATTTCTGACCATTGTGTGAAAGCTTGTCTTTAACAACATCAACATGTTGGCAGCCAAAGTACATGACTTGAAAGTGAAAATGGATCCCCAGACAGAGTTATTAAATTAGCAGGCTGGCAAGCTAAGGACGGGTAAGATTCTGAACAGAGCCTTACCAACCCGAAGCAAAAGTGCATTGCTTTTGATAATGCATATTCCATGATGGGTAAAAAAGGCATTTTTGTCAGAATGACCTAAGACAGGCTCAGTCTTGTTTATGAAATAAAAAAGAGGGAGATGTGGGGAGCTATTGGGGTTGTTTGGCGTTAGTGTCATAAATTGGCCAAAGACATGGAAATGGGCTTCAGGTGAAAATCTAAGTCTTAGGCTAGAACAAAGAAGTAACTTCAGGCAGGAATCTAAATCTTAGGCTGGAACAAAGAAGCAGACATCAGGCATGAAAATCACTTTGGGCTAAGACAGGGAAGTAGGCTCAGATATTTTGGTCATCTGATAAGCCCTTAGAAATAGTGGTTATTGGAGTGATCCCGGGACTTTGTTTATTGCCTTGCTTGTTCTTTGACTATCTGCATCTGTTGTATTGCTAGTTCCTCAACCTAGAACTGACCCTAATACTTGCATGTAATTAAATGGTTATAAAAGCAAAAAGAAAAGGAGGAAGAGGGATAGGATAGGGAGTAATGGGGGTGGGGTGGGGAAAGGGAATAACATCTGAAATGTAAATAAAATATCCAATAAAAAAACGAAAAAAGCAAAATGAAAAATGAGGAATCTGAACATGAACTTTGTTATGATTTTAAAGTTCTACAATAGTTCTTCTATTTCAAATAAAATACAGTGTCAAGATGAGTTTATTCTGAAAAACATTACAACTTTACTTCTTGAAATTTATCTCAATATTCTACAAGGAACTTAGAGATTGAGGAATTCAACCAATCAAAGGATACAAATTTTATTATTCATCAACTCAAGTATATGTTATATTACTTCCATCCTATTATATGATTATAGTATATTAAATGAGAAAATGTGGTTTTTCTGATGTTTTTTTCTTTACTTGAGGATTTTTTCCCTCTAGTTCTTTTACGTTTTATACCTCGATTCTAAATATGTGTATCTTTGTATGTGCGTGAGCATATGCACACATGTGTACATGCCTGTGGAGGCTTGAAAAGAGTTTCAAATTTTTGGAGCCAGAGTTACAGGTAGTTATGAGTTGCCTCATATTCAGAAGTGGAACTGAACTCAGGTTCTCTG
>JANHMN010000012.1:73726810-73776810 GCA_030674055.1 Rhabdomys pumilio | reverse complement strand
GAAGTCTGCTCTAGTACTTTTCCATATTAATACATGCCTTCAGCATGGCAAACAGTGCAAGATAAATTATTGCCACAGATTTTAATCATGTCTAAATTAAAATAATAAATGAACACAGAGATTACAAACATATTGACCTTACTTGATCATCTATAATTCTCCCTATTTTTTAGTCAGTTGTTAAAAACTGTATAGGGAATGAGAACACCATTCTATAGATAGAGGTTTTAAAAGTGAAAAGAACATGAAACTAACATGATTGAATCTCAGCTATTAATGAATTAAAATTTTTATCCCTAGTTCTAGTAATTCCCACAAAAAGTTTGGAAAAATGTGTTTGATTACACACATAAATTTATATTTCAGATTGTAAGTTGATATAAAAATAAATTTTAGTATTTACATATTTCTCTCTATAGAAATCAGTGTGTAAATGACTAACAATGTGAAAAGAAATCATAAGAGTCAGAACCCTCTTCACATTTGGTGATAAAATGGTCTGTAATCAACTTTCTCACACAGGAGATTTTCACCTGCATATAACTTACATCAATGTGGAACCATGTCTTCACTCCTATTGCATTGGATTCTACCTTTTCTTATACAAGTCTACCTCATGGAAGCCTATGTCTACTCCCTATCCCCAACTAGAGCACATGGTTCTGTTATGTAGCTATTACTCAGATCAAGCCCACTCAGCCTTGTCCATATCCTTTCCAGTGACCTTCACTCACCTGGCCCTGGAATTTACAAGAATGGGCCTTTAAAACATCCCCTGTGTGTGTGTGAATCTTATTCAGTGCTTAGCTATTTCAGAAACTTATCAGAGCAACTGCTCTGTCTTTAAACTCTCTGCAGACAGGTGTCATGGCTGAGCCATCCAAAGAATATCAGAGCCCATCAAAGTATTATGTGCAAGCTCAAAGTACTCTGGTGATGTCATTCAGGGAACACAATCCCCAAGCATGTATGCCATCTGGTCCAGCACTTTATCTAACTTCAGAACCCCTTAGCAGCACTCAGGGAAGGAGGAAACAAAGACAAAGAGCAGGGTCTTGGCGAAGTCTGATCGAATTCTATATCCAGCCAGTTCTATTTCTGTGGTGCCAGGCAAAATGCCAATGTCCTGAAATTCAGTTTGTACTTGTAAGCCCTGGGTTCAGAGAAGTTGCCTGATAAATAACCGAAGAACAAACAGATGGGAAACAGTATCTCTGATATGCTTGCAAGATTTCAAACCATTCCCCTCCACCCACTGTGTCTCCATGTATCTGTATTCTTTGTCTAGGATCATCCTTGCTCTTCCTCACCCTCTTACCTAGTTAACTGGTAACTATCCAGAGAATTTGATGACAAAATTTTCTGACAAGAGCTTCCCAAAGTAGGTACCTTCCTGCTGTGGCACCCAAGTTATGAAGGTGCTCCTTGCATCCATCACAGGATTAGTGGGTGCATTGCATTGTATTTGACTGTTAATCTGAGTTCCTTGGGATTGGGGGGGTGTGTGAGTTTTATACATTTTTATGTAGTTTCTTCTGGCTGGAAAGTTTATATTATTTGTATCTTTCAGTTTGGGGCAAATGATTAAAGTTCTCACAAAAGACTATTTTTAACTTTCCCCTCTTTATATTATTTTAAAGCTCCATGTCTAACTCCTGTGTTCTGCCTCTGTACAAGTATCCACTGTGATCTGATTATGTGTGTCTTCTGTTTGTGTATGTCTTTAAATGAGCTGTATGTTTTACATGTATATTCTTATTGTGTTAATTGGTGTATTTTTCAACAATAATATTTAGTTCCCAATTTTACATCTTTAATTTTCATAAATAGAACAAATACTATAATAAAGCAATTTGAGTTAATAAATACCTATAGTATTGTGAGGAGACCATGCCAGAAAAGCTCCATTTATTTATCTGTACTAGTTAAGATAGTTGAAACTCCATTAGCACCAGTTACATCAAGAAAGAGAAGAATAGCATTCTTCCTGACATGGTTTATTTAAAAAGAAGAAGCACTAAAACTATTCCTATTGGTAATTCAAGTGCCTCTAAGACCAATGCAAATAAAGGAAGGCTCTTTACTGATGACAACTATCTAAAGCCCAATGTTCCCCCTATCAAAGCAGCTGTGCTCAATATTCTTCAAATGTCAAAACATGCATTATTTTTTTCTAATCACTGGGCTTGCCAGTCTCAGTTTACCTACTTCATAATATTAATGGACATGTCCCCATTTGCAGATAAAATATTTAAACACCATGGTTGTGGCCAAAAACCATTATGCTCAAGATCACAAACTGATTGGCTTTTCCTTGGTGCTAACATTGCACTATAAAATTTTCTTAAATATGAACAAATCACCAAAGACCATCTATGCAGAGAGAGGTCTCAGTGTCCTAACCTCAAACCAGACATTGATCTGGACCCAGTAGCTGCTCAGTTCCCAATAATGGATACCTCAACATTCTCAATCTGGTTCTGAAGTCTGAAGAATTCCTGGAGAGCCACTTGTCTTCAGTCCATAGTGGAATGGCAAAGAAACTTGAACCCAATGTCAAAAATGATGGCAACAGAGGCAGCCTCAGAGCGGATGCACTCACTCACAGGAGTCGGAGCAGACAGGCAAAAACAGCAACTTTTCCCTCAGTCATCAGTGAAATTGATGCTCACTGTAGGGCAAGGCCTTTGTCTTTCAGTCTATCCTTTCAGGAAATTTTAAAATATATTTTAATTTAATAGTTTTGGCAATTCTTCAAAAATGTTATACACTGTAATTTGATCACATCACTGCCCACTTCTCCCCTTAGCTTCTCCCAAGTCCATCCACACCTCCTTACCAACTCTCAACTTTGTATCATTTTTTTTGTACCCACTGAGAATAATATGTGCTGTCCATACATTCCATGTAAGAGGCTATTCTCTGGACCACAGTCAATCAGCAAAAGTCACACTTGTAAAGTAAACTGATACTTCTTTCACCAGAAGCCATGAACTGTCTTTAGTTAGGGATAGAATGGTCTTTAGTTAGGGGTAGAAGTTTGCAAACACTTTCTTTCTCCATGCTGGAATGTTGGATGGCTTGATCTTGTGGCAGTCACAGTTCTGTGAGTTCATGCATGCAGTGGCCCTGCCATGTCCAGATAACACTGTTTTGCTCTAGTCCTCCAATGGACCTTACAATGATTCTACCCCACCTTACTTGATGGTCCCTGAGCTTTGAGGGGGTGGCATAGAAGTCTCATTTGTAGCTGCTAAGCATTCCACTTAATTTTACACACTGATCAGTTGTAAGTTTCTTCAGTAACCACTGTCCACTGTACAAAGAAACTTCTCTGATGAGATCTGAGAGGTTTTTTTTTTTTTTTTTTTTTTTTTTTTTTGCAGAATAGTAGTTGTATATTCTGTGGTCTGTGAAAACCATAGGTTCTTGGCCAGACTTACAGTACTGTGTATGCATTTCCTTCTGTGCAGTGAGCCTGAAAATGAATCAGGAAGCAGTTAGTCACACACGTCCTATAGCAGCCATGCTACTACTACATCTAGGAGCCTAGCTTGCTACATCAGTCATTATTATAGTTTACAGAGTTCATGGGTCTGTAAGACTGTTGGCGACTTCCCCACAACACCTTATACAGAAACTTCCAATACTATAAAACTATCTGGAGGTGAGGAAGCTCCAGGAAATATTCTTACAGACAACTCTATAGACCTGTCTTATTTGATTCCATATCTAATCAAATTGACACTTTCCCAAGATTAACTATCACAGGGGCTAATTAGTGATCAAGCTAACCCAGTGATGATATATAGCCCTATAGTATAGACTGTGCTCACTTGCTGTTGGACTCATTGGAGCCTAAGTTTCCTTCAATCCAAAAGTTTCCTTATGTTGTAAGAGATGGATGATTAATCTGACTTCTCCATTTAACTCTGTCAAAGAAACAGAAGGTACTGCTCTAGGGAATTTTTCACAAATGTAGACTATCAAAGAGAAAAAAAAAACAAATCCAGTGAAAAATGCTGGAAGCCCAGCATGGTGGCTCATGAACTTGTGAAACTAAGGAAAGAGGATTTTTGTGAGTCTAAGGCCACTTAAGCTACATAGAAAAACCTCCTTTCAAAATTAAGACAAAAAAATCACTAATTTACATTACTGTAAGACTAGGTAACCTTTCATTGTTAAAAAGAAGAAAAGAAGTACCAAACAATAAAATGTTACATGATGTAAACACAGCACTATGCTGGACCGTGGGTCTATTATTGGTCAGATGCTTTCATTTTTATTTGATTTAGAGGCTCAAATTTTTTAAATAAACCCTTATTTCAACAAGACATAGCAAATTCTGTGGCCAATGCATTTGGCTATTGCAAGCCCAGCAACCAAAATTTCTCCAAGACTTGCTTATCACCAGCCATCAACACCTGAGATAAAAGGCCCTAGTGACTGATGGAATGAATCGCCTGTATGCTGATGAAAGAGTTCTGACCCCAACCAGAGATACTTTAACAGACAAGTATCCTAACATCCTACTGACCATACGGACACATCACACTGTGTGATATAAAGTCTTGAGTAAAGCCTAATCTCTCATCACTCACCCACAAAAACCTTAAACTGCTGAGAACATTTAGGTTCATCTATTCATGACTGAGACTAAAACTGTATCATTCAGGCTCTGCCATTTGATCTACTTACAGTTGTAAACAACTGTACCTGAGTATCCACAAGCCTATGACTGAGAAGACAAATCAAAATTCTAGAAACATACTGCACTGGATTCTACAAATGGTTCTGCTTCTACATAATAACTGATGTAACATCATATGCCACAAAATTACATTACTTATTGTTTCTGTGTAGAAAGGCATCACTAATACCACACATCAAGGCCAAAGACCTTTAGGGATGAATTTGAAATGTTTCCAACTACCAGGAGTATGAACTCCACCAGACTTTGGGAAGCCTCACCACCACAGGAGGACCTAAACTGTCAGTGACCCATTAGATTACTGAGTCCTGTTTTATTTAAAAGGTGGGAGCCACCAAAAGGGTAAGTTTCCAATTTGCCCAACAAATTAAATCTGTACTATGATCTTGTATAGAATCTAAGTTCTTCTCTCTGTGACCACAATTTGACTGTATACTATAGTAATGTTAAGCCTCAATTGGACCACATTTAAGATGCAGACTCCTGCTACTATCAGTCTCCTTCTTCTTCTTCTCCCTAATAGGTACTCATACCAAAGGCTGCAAACTGTGTGCTTTCTTAGTGTCACAGGGCAAGTCTTGTGTCCTTTAACTGTTCAAATTATTTACTTTATCCTTCACTGCCTTCCTCATTGCTATGTCTCCTATGCCTTCCACAGTCTCTCTTAAAAGCACTTTGCCCTTTTCGTTCTAAAAGTCTAAACAGAAAACAAATTCCAAACTTATTGTCATAAACACAGATATCCAAAATACACACACATATGAATGAAGGTATCTCCTATGCAGTTGTTTCATCTCTTATTATCCTATATACTACACACCACACATCAACCAAGATGACAATTACCCTAGAGACACAATATATTAGAAACACAATATATTGAAGAATTAATACTTCTTTCTAAACATCATCACCCTGTATCTGGAGAACCCTATTATGACAAGTGCCCTCATATTTCCTCCAACAGAAAGACACCGTCAGGCGTCACAAAAGCTTTAGTTCCTCTATTTTCATCCTTCATTCTTTTTCTAAAATGAGATACAATCTTCCAACCTAAGATGTTAGCTCACTTTGCTGTGGCTGTAGCAAGGTTACACATTCCCCTACGTTGTCCTTTCAGTGCTTTCAAACCTAAAGTCATGTGAATACTCTCCGTTGTCTCTTGCCTTCCCATAAATATAATAGCAATCATTTTCCCCCTAACTGTCCAGCTGTCACCAGTCTTCCATGCCTGAGACAGTACTTCTCACTGTTGCCTGGGCACATGTCAGAATGGCCACAGGAGCCATTGCTGTAACCCAACATTGAAAGCCATCAGTGCTAATGCACAAAACTCCAGTGTCTCCTGTATCTAAATGTCAACACCCCAACTGCTTCTCTTATCAAGGTCTCATGTTCTGGGGCCCACTATGGACGTACCCTAATCATGCTGATGCCAGGCAACTGACAACTTGGGACAGTGGTAGGGCCCACAGCCCACGAAGATAATTATTAATCAGCCTATCCGGGCCCATAGTTAGCACCACCCTTCCTGTTGTATATAAGCTGCTCCCTACTGCTCCACATTGCTATATCCATCCTCAGTAGGGATTTACTGGGTGACCTGGCCAGCAGCCTTCTCTGAAACTGTAAGTAACACAGGGTTCTTCTGTTTTTCACCTAGACAGACATTCTTATGCACCTATATAGCAAAGAGATCTTATAAACAGAGTTCTAACCAAAAGTTACAAACTTTAACTCCTTTTCCCAAAGCTTTATGTTTAACAAGTAAGTCATTATAAATGTTGAAATGGGAGAGGGAATAGGATTTATTAGTTACACGTGTTTCTTGGCTAATTCTACATTCATTCTCCTAAACTATGTAACTAATTGACTTTTAAGTTTCTTTCTTTTTTTTTCTCACTGAGACAGGGTTTCTCTGTACAGCCCTAGCTGTCCTGGAACTCCCTCTGTAGACCAAGCTGGCATTAAACTCAGAAATCTGCCTGCCTCTGCCTCCCAAGTGCTGGGATTAAAGGTGTGCACCACAACTTCCAGGACTTTTAAGTTTCTATAAATACCATAAACTATATCAACTAAAATCTTAGTCTATCTGAATTTCTTCAGCATCCCAGATGTTTTACAAGTTAGTCTTTCACAAACTTCAAATTGGCAAAGAGATGATGATCATTAATGCTGTGTTGCTAAACTACACCAATTCCCATGTGATGTGGCACTTTTATGATCCTCGAATTCAGGAGGCTGAGATAGGTGTTCAAGTTCAAACCTTACTTAAAATATACAATGAGAACATATCTTTAAAAGTCAAGAGAAAATAAATCATATCCATTATTCTGATCTCTCATTCCTTCTAGCCCTATGTATAGACAAGAAAACATACTTTTCTTAAAAATTAAAACCATATGGTTAATACATCTAAGTTTCTTTTAAAAGTACTTTTCTTTGTGTAACATTTATATGAGAGGTGGAGTAAGTATGTCATGGCACACCTATAGAAGTCAGAGACAACTTACAGGTGTTCTGTCATGAAGGTCCTCCCATGGATCAGACTCAGGTCATCAGGATTGGTGGCAAATGCCTTAACCTGCTGAACCTTCCATCTCACTTGATTTTCTAACATCTGGTTTTATAACATCTTGGGTTCTGTTGTGCAATTCCAGTCCTTTCAGAAATCTTGATGGCTTACTTCAATGACTATAAACATTACATTTTTGAACTTAACATAAACACAAACTTTATGGGTTTAACATTCCTTTAAGTATCTATTTCTTCTGCAACTGCAAAGTCACTTACTGAAACAAAAGGAAGGGACTTACGGCCATACAGTGAGGTTACTGTACTGAGAATCATGGCCAAGGGTGAAGTGTCAATAATCATGTTAGAGAGGACCAGAGACCTAGTTGAGACAATGGATGTCCAGAGTGACTGGCCTGAGACAAAGGTGGCATGTGGTACACTGTCCTCAAATGACAGCTTTCCACATCTTATAGACCTTTACTCAATTTTCAGTCACATTGTGATCTGATCAATACAAATCTGTTTACATTAATTTCCTTTAAAGTTAATTTTTCTTTCTTATTATTGTACTCTGTAAAGCTTTTTATACCTTTCAATCTGGTATAATAGCAATCATACTATTATTTTATTGACCGTTTCTTGCATAATAAGCCCTATCCATTAAATGCTTTGTTTTATAGCATTATGTAAATGTATATCAAGTTCAAGTTCACTGCATGGCAACTAACCTCCTCCTACCATCCTGTTTTGAAGATTGTGTGAGCAAGTACATACAGTTTCTCTGCCAGTTTCTGTGGGGTCTTAGAACCACTCTCATGCCTGCCATCTTGCCTGAGCATTCTTTCTTCTCTCCCAGTCAGAACATGGAGCTGATATAGAGCATATGAGATTTCCATGGAAATGCTTTGATCTTTTCTTTGTTAGATTTATTTGTTTTATATATGTGAGGGTTTGCCTAAATGTATGTATATGTGCCTGATGCTTGTGATCATCTGGAACCAAACTACAGATGGCTGTGAGCCAACTTGTTGGTGCTGGTAATCAAACATGGGTCCACTACCAAAACAAGTGCTCTTAGCTTCTAAGCCATCACTCTAGCACTCTGTTTTGTATTCAGTACACTCTTGCCAATGTTATTTTAATTTTTCTAGTTGTTTAGAACATTTCTTGCAAATATTATTTTCTTCAAAAGAAACAAGTAGGAAGAAAAAAAAGAAAAAAATGAAGAGAAAATAAAACAAAGGAAAGAGGACAGAAGGAGAAAGGGAGGGAAGAAAGAAGTAAAAAAGAAAGACAAAAGGAAGAAAAAAATTGTATCAGCACTGGTCAGTATAGGCAGGTGGGCCAGACACAAAATTACCTGTGCTGGGAGGCAGAAGAGGTGTTAATTTTCTGAAAGTGCTAATAAAAACATAAAACAAGATCGTGCATTGCAGTGAAGGCCAGCATGAGCTAGAGAAGTCCTTTATTTACTCTTCGGCCTCCTCAGCACAGCTGCCTCTGTTCCTTTCTGTCTAGATACTGATTCTCCTTGCCCTACTTCAATGTTTCATGACACTCTAAGGTCAAACACTAGAGTATCAAAAGCAAATAGACTTCAGCAGAGAGTAGTTATTCTGAAATATAGTGTTTAAACTAAAGTAAGTTTTCCTCCATCTGCTTCCATAATCCTACAGGGTAATAGATGTATTTATATAGGTATACACTTATATAAAACTTGAAAAATATATCCACATATAGTCAATGTCATTATCATTCTAGTTTTCATACAAATGACCATATTTCCTGTGTCAGACGGAGTTCCAGGGGCTACAGGGATTCTTGAGATCATCATGGAGGAAGCTGACTTGAGAATATTATTTATCTAGCTTTAATGGGATCTATATATGGTTCAAAGAGACTAAATTTTATTTTTGATTTTAATACTTTTGTGATAAAATAGAATTTGCTAAGTGAAACACATCCAGCTAGGCACACATATCTGTGTCATGATGTACATCGACGTTACTGTGGAACACTCTCCACCTTTGTTCTGCAAAACCGTCAACCAGAAACCTACCCATTAAACAACTCCCAGCTGTTTCTCCAGATTCCAGTGACAACTGTCTGCTTCCTCTCTCTGTGAATGTGATTATTCTAGGTCCTCATGTGGTCAGTGTCAGTGTCTGTTTGTTGGGATCTGGCTTATTTTGCTAAGCATGTGCTGAGGTATATTTCCTTCTTTCAAAAGCCTTCTGTGTAGATAGACCACACTTCACTTGCCTATATATCTGAAAACAGTCACTGAATTGTTCCACTACTGTGGATATGTATATATTAGTATCTCTTTAAGTGTAGGCTCAACGTTCTTTTAGGCACATTTCCAAAAGTAGAATGGTAAGTGCAAAATCATAATCTTGGCTAAAATTTGGTGAGGAATTACCTTCCAGTTCACAACGCAGCTGCACCATTTTATATCCCTGCCAGAATGAACAAGGTTTTCTGTTTTACCACATCATAGGCAATGCCTGCTATCTTCTAGGACGCTTTAGTTTATGGTCTTATAATACATATCGAGTTGTTGACAGATGTATTTTTAGAGATCACCACCCAAAACACTCGTGTATACTCAATGGATTTAAGTGGGGGATGAAATTCTACTGGAGTGAAAAATGGTCAATCGAATTCACACCACATGTTCTTATAAAGCAAGAAAAATGGCAAGCATGTCTCCAGGATTCTCTTGAAGGTCTTCTGAAAGAATACATGTAATGCTGTTAATTCACACTTAGACAGACATGCCTTTCTCTCTTACTTGTTTTTACACCTCCCTCTTGCATAATTTTATCTATAACATTTCATGGCCAAACACCCAGTCAATATTTTATGGCTACTGTGGTTTGTAACATAATCTGTAAAACTTGGGGCATATTCTTGTGACCATAGGGACCCCCAGAGCTTCCCTTGCTGAAGAGGAACTGGAGGTCACTATCAGAGTCTTTCTGCTCCATAATCTACTAAATGCAATGAAATCCTTATCAATGTGGTAAAACTTTTATTGTTCTCATTCCATGAAGTAGTTTCACGTGTGCTCAGAAAATGACTTTATTTTTCTCATAAAGTTATAAATTATAGTATTTCCATGGAAAAGGCTCTAGAAAATATTTGCATTGGGTGGAACCTCTCTGAACACTGTCATAGAATTCAAACACTTGGAATGCTAGTTGTCCATGTGTCATGAAACCCTTCACTGTCTACAAAGTGCATTCATTAGAGTTTGGTCTAGATCCAGGCATGCAAAGACGATAGAATTGTGACCTCAAATTAAAAGTTTCTAGAGTACCTAGATTAGCATGAAAACACACATTTAATAGCTATATTCCTAAATGAGCACAACAATATTTTATATATGCTTTACTTTTGTGTTTTAATCTTATTAAAAGAAGTTTGAAATTATGTGTCTTCCATGTAGGTCAGGTTAAAATAACTTATGAGAAGTCAATAAAACAAATATTGACTAAGAAAAAAAAAGCAAATCCTGAGTGAAAGTGTATACTTAACTAGTAATAGTACAAGTGCCATACATTTTTAAGTGTTTTATTACATGAATTTGCTTATTTTTGTGTGTGGTGGGGGTGTGTTTATGCCTGCAATATAAGTAGAAATCAGAGGATAGCTTGTAAGAGTTGATTTTCTCCTTCTACCATGGAAGCTCCAGAAGTCAAACTCAGGTTGTCAAGAGTTGGTAACAACTCATTTTACCCGTGAACCTCATCAGCACAATTGTCATAAATTTTGAAAGTAATTGTTGTTTTTAGAAAGTTGAGGTTACTTTCTATTTATTCTATATAAATAAAAAAAAATCTCTTCTCTCCTAGCTAGGTCAAGCCAGAGAAATAAACTGGGCAGTTTTTACTGAGTCCTGTGCTTCTAGGAGTGGGGCAGGCTGTTTTGCTTCATGCCAGCAGCAGTCACCTCTGAGGGAACTCCAGATCCCCTTGTTTAATAAAATTAAAATAGAGCACTGCCCAGAAAATTATTTTAGTCCTGCTAAAACCATTTTTGAGTCTAGAGGCTTGATGTGACTTCCTCTGAATTACTGTCCCCTGATGGTCATGGTTGCTACCATTTTTATCCACAGATATCTAATGAAGTCTGATCAAAACTAATTTCTGTGATTCCTATTGGCAAAGCTGAGAAGACCTTGAATTTTTCAAAGGCAAAGGAATCAGTATAAGTGAACATATTTATACGTCCAGAAAAAAAAATATTATATAAGAAACAGAAAACCTGATTGACTTATAAATTATAGGTTGTAAAATAGCTAGTTTTATTTAAAAAAAAAAAAACAGTCTAGTCAACCAGGCAGCTAGACTTGTAGGCCTGATACAAAAGGGTGGTGCCCTGTTATTTCTTTATCAGAATATCCACAAAGACCCAGAACCTGACTTAGCCATGTTTCATTTGGCTATCTGTTGAACTTAGACCC
Organism: Rhabdomys pumilio; assembly: GCA_030674055.1. Lineage (NCBI taxonomy): Eukaryota > Metazoa > Chordata > Mammalia > Rodentia > Muridae > Rhabdomys > Rhabdomys pumilio. Next base: position 73,765,114 of record JANHMN010000012.1, on the reverse strand, counting down.
TGCTCTCTACGTACAGAGACAGAGTCGAGGGCTTCTTAGCCATAATTAAGTGTTACTTCTAGTCTGTATGAACTAGGCTAGAAGGAGTCCAGCTGTTGGGTCAACAACATAAAGGGATAACATAATGTTTTATGTGAAGGATCACATTCACTCCCTCTTAGGAAGGGATTGCTTGGAGTCTTGCAAAGAAGAACGTTGCTCACATCCTCACAAGCACAACTCTCGCAGCATCTTAAACTGTGTATTGTAATGAGAGAGGTACAGGGTAACTAACTACTCCCAGACTAGCTCCCTGAACTGTAACTGAACTGACAGTCAACTGCTGGAAATACCTTCCTGCATGTAAAGGAATTTTGAGTTTAAAATCTCCACATAAAACAGATTAAATCAGAAGAAATTATCTTTTAAAGTTGTTTCCTTTGAGAAGTTGCTGTGGATTTGTATCAAGATGGTTAAATATTCAAATTCAAGGAGGTTTAGTTTGGGGGAAAAAGTCAGAAAGATGCCAGGGAATCTGGGTACTCCGCAAAGTAGAACAGCCAAGGGACAGTATTAAGAACAGTGAACTTGGAGAAGAGAGCACAGCAAGCAAGATGAAATCTGATATAAGCAAGGAGCAAAGAAGGTGAAACCTTATTTTCTCAGATCTATCAACCAACTGTAATTCTGACCTCTGCTTTCCTTAAAGTAATTGCTTTCACAAAGTAAATATACACTTTGAAAATATATCCATAATGGCCATGCAATTATGATGTACAATAAAATGGAATGGGGAGAGCCTAAGACTAGGGTTTGAGGACACGGGAGAGGAGGAAGCTACTTTTCTTGGAATATCATCAAGCAAAGGCAAAGAAAAACTTTTCTAACCTTCCTGCAAACACCTTATAACCTAAAGAGTCTTTCTCTGAAGCTTACTCCACAGGAATGGTCTGATGTGGTTCTGAGCAAGATGGCCTGTGCATGACACTGATAAATCTGAATCCTCATGTTTCAAACACTTAACTCTGGGACCATATGAACAATAGAGACTTGTGTGTCATTGAGGCTTATTTCTGGAAATCTCAAATATTTCTGACAAAGGTGATAAAATGTTTTAAAGCAATGTTTCTGAGAATTGTCCTTAGGCCACCATCACAAGCTTTACTGGAACATTAGGTATAAGTACATATTTCTAGCTTTCACCCCAGACCTATTCACCAAGTACCTAAAGGTGATGCTGAAGTGGAGTTGTAGCTTTTCACATTATTCCGGGTGATTCTAATTCACGCTGATGGCCCAGAGCCTGGCATACCTCAGAGAGTACCCTGAGGTTTCATTCTCCAATCACATAGCTTGAATATTTAAGTTTCTTATGCCAGGGAGTTCAGTAACTGTTTGGTTCCTCCAAACCTCCGATGTTTATCCAAACAAATACTATTTTTTTAATCTCCTAAGGGTATCATCATCATGTAGAAAGAATAAAATAAATTTTTTTCCATGTGTTTGTCTGGTTAGGAGATTTTCAGTTTTATCAAAATATTAAAAAACATTCATGACAGCTGAACTGGTATCAGTAGATTAAAAAACTATCTCACATGTTATTAAATATGACTTTTGAGAAAAATACATAAGTATTTCAAATATATATTAGTTGTAACCATTATACAACTCAGATGTAAATCAAGTAAAATTTGGTAGTCTTTCCTCCCTTCTAGTAATGGGACTCTCAGGGTTAGGTACCTGACTATATCTAACTGTGAACTGTCTTTTCACTGAGTGCATAAGCTTTCATGTGAAGGAAAGCTTCATACACAAATTCAGGACCATTGTATGTTATTACTCAGAAACTAACCTTTTACATTTAAAATGTCAGAAGCACAGTTACATTATTTCATGCATACCCTGTTAGATTATTGAATGCTTGCTCTTCTGTTAGCATTATAACATATTTATCTCCATTTTTAAAAAGTTTTAAGTGAGCTCGAAAAAATGAGGTGTGGGGGTCCTATTTTTTTCTTTTCTTTTCTTTTCTCTTTTTTTCTTTTTTTTTCTTTATTTTTTTATTGGATATTTTATTTACATTTCACGTGCCAATCCCTTTCCCCATTTCCCCTCCCTAGAAAACCCCTATCCCATGCCCCCCCTTTTTCATTTGGCTTTTATACAATTTTTTTAATGTTAATCAAGGGCTTTATAAGTATGGTAATGCTCAATCAGAAATGTAAACTAATACCCAACCTAGCTATGTAAACTATCTTTGACTAGTGGAGACACATGAACTTCTGCCTCCATGCCCCCTCTCTCTTTCTCTCTCTTTTTCTCTCTCATTACCTAGCTTCTCATCTACTTCATCTTCTCCTCTCCTTACTCCATCTTTTCCTCTCGGTGCTCCTTCCCCCTTAGCTCCTCCTACATATTACCCTTCCTGTTAAAATAAAACTTTTCTCTCAGAATACAATTAGAAAATAATTAGTCCTATGTGTACCAGTGAGGTACAAGATAGTCTTAATACCCAGTCTATCCTTTTATTGACTAGCCAGAACCTCTGTCGTCTCTCTTGACTAGAACACTTAGTTTTGAACCTGGATTTTTCTTGGCTTTATACTGAATGCCAGCTGAAAATCCACCACTCAGATCTTTTCTCTCAAGGTAAATAGCCAGGATTGGCTATGAGTCTATAGGTCTTCAATGCCATCAGAAATCCAGAATGACTAAATTAACTGAAGTTATGAGAAGCACTAAGCATAGCTTCTAAGACTTAGCCAATTTATAGAGACCGCTGAACACCTGGAAAACCCCTATACTACCGAACGTTGGAGCATCAAATCTTCAGCCTTCTGGTCCAAACTCATCTGACAGACTTTAGTGCTGCAGAATTATTAAGGGCTGGTTACTCTGTCTAGGCAGATATAATCAGTCGACTATTCTGAAAGTGTGTCCTTTTCTGGACAGTAATTTGTCTGTAGAAGGAGAGAGGCAATTCTTGCCTGGTGGCTGTCTCACCACAACTGGAGTAACTCCAAGGATGCTCAATTTCTTCTTAGAATCCAAGACAGGAAGCTGTCAGGAACAGACAGGTCTCTAATCAAAATGAACATTAATATAGGAATATTTGTGACGTCAATTCTATGGATTTCTGACATTTTGAAATCCAACTATTCATGTAAGGCAATCTGGACTGTTGTCTGTTAACTCCTCTCAGCTATTTCTAAATAAAATATAGAAAACAACCTAACAATAAACTCAAAGTCATGAATTTGCTATAGTCCCTTAACTCACAGGCTAATCATCCCAAGTCAGTTAAAAAAGTTAAAGAAGGACTGGGTCTAAGCCTTGTATTTCTCAATGTGTTATACAGGCACAATGCCCATGAGAGTATCAATATTCATTTCACTTTCATATCAATAAGAAGCTTATACCACTGAAAACCTTAAATTTGAAATCCACGTGAATTTTGTATGATTTAAGAAATTATAACTTCATCTTGATACTAAATTATACAGATTTCTACCAATAGGTTATGGCTATGCCATAAATCCTAGCTAATCCTCCCTGTTCCAACAGAATCACTACTTTTCCCCAGAGAAACAGCCCCATATTAACCACCTTAGTCCCCAAGCCCGGGGAATAGGGGAGCTGACTCTTCTTTAACTTCTTCAAGCTGATTACAGGCGTTGAGATATTAGAAGAGGGGTGGGGGGAAGAGTAAATTGATAAGCTTCTGATGCTGTGTCTTCACTGCATCCAGATGGAATTCCCAGACACGGGAGGTTTGAACAGGTCTGCTCGTTTTGCTTGATGAGTAGATACACCAAGGCTGTGTATTCTGCAATATATAATTCTCTGGACAAGTTTTAGTATCAAGAAAAAAAAATTTTTTTTCCTAGAGAGCTGACATTTTTTTTAAAGATGTTGGTTCTAACAACTTTTTTCCCCTTTATGTAGTTGGTTATAATATTTAAATTTCAAGTTTTATCCTCTTATCCCATTTCCCCCACCACCCAGGAACCCCTTATCCCATCCCCCCTCCTTATATCCCTTCTACGAGGCTGTGCTAGAACCTACCCCCCGACCCCCACTACCCCTCCTCACCCTCACATTCCCCCCCCATTTCTGTGTTTGTTTTTCATGGAATCAAGAATCTCCTCTCCCACCTATGCCCAACAAGGCTGTCCTCCCCTATGTATACCGCTAGAGTGGTAGGTCCCTCCCTATGTGCTCCCAGGCTGGTGGTTTAGACCCTGGGGGGCTCTGGATTGTTTGGTATTGTTGCTTTCCTCTTGGGGTCACAAACCCTTTCTGCTCCTTCAGTCTTCTAAGTTCTCCATTGGGAAACCCTTGATCATATCAGTGGTTAGCTGTGAGCATCGTCCTCTGAATGTGTCAGTCTCTGGCAGATCTCTAAGGAGACAGCTATAATACGTTCTTGACAGCATGAATTTCCAGTCATCTACATCAACATCTAGCTTAGGTGACAGTACATGGGATGGATGTCCAGGTGGAATGGTCTCCTGATGGCTCCTCCTTCAGTTTCTGTCCCATGCTTTGTTTCCATAATTGCTTCCTTGAGTATTTTTGTTACTGGTTCTAAGTAGAACTGAGGCATCCCCTCTTGGTCTTTCTTCTTCATGAGCTTCACATGGTCTGTGGGTTGAGTCTTCGCTATTCTAAGTTTTTGGGCTAACATCTGCTTAACAGTGAGTAAATACCATGTGTGTTCTTTTGTGATTGGGTTAACTCACTCAGGATGGTAATTTCTAGATTTGACTATAAATTTCTTGAATTCATTATTTTTAATAGCTGAGTAATACTCCATTGTGTAGATGTACCACATTTTTTGTATCCATTCCTCAATTAAGGGACATCTTGGTTGTTTCCAGCTTCTGGCTATTATAAATAAGGCTGCTATGAACATAGTGGAGCATATGTCCTTATTATATGTTGGAGCGTCTTCTGGGTATATGCTCAGGAGTGGTATAGCTGGATCCTCAGGTAATGCTATGTCCAGTTTTCTGAGCAACCGCCAGACTGATTTCCAGAGTGGTTGTACCAGTTGGCAATTCCACCAACAGTGGAGGAATGTTCCTCTTTCTCCGCATCCTCGCCAGCATCTACTATCACCTGAGTTTTTGATCTTAGCCATTCTGACTGGTGTGAGATGGTATATCAGGGTTGTATTGATTTGCATTTTCCTGATGACTAAGGATGTTGAGCATTTCTTAAGGTGCTTCTCAGCCATTCGAGTTTCCTCTGTTGAGAATTCTTTGTTTAGCTCTGTTCCCCATTTTTAATAGAGTTATATGGTTTTCTGAACTATAATTTCTTGAGTTCTTTGTAAATCTTGGATATTAGCCCTTTATCTGATGTGGGATTGGTTAAGATCTTTTCCCAATCTGTTGGTTGCCATTTTGTCTTATTGACAATGTCCTTTCTCTTACAGAAGCTTTGTAATTTTATGAGGTCCCATTTGTCAATTCTTGATCTTAGAGCGTAAGCCATTGGTGTTCTGTTCAGAAACTTTTCCCCTGTGCCTAGATATTCGAGGGTCTTCTCCACATTCTCTTCTATTTGTTTCAGTGTATATGGTTTTAAGTGAAGGTCTTTTATCCACTTGGATTTGAGCTTTGTACAAGGGGATATGAGTGGATCGATTTGCATTTTTCTGCATGTTGACCTCCAGTTGAACCAGCACCATATGCTGAAAATGCTGTCCTTTTTCCACTGGATGGTTTTAGCTCCTTTGTCAAAGATCAAGTGACTATAAGTATGTGGGCTCATTTCTGGGTATTCAATTCTATTCCATTGATCTTCCTGCCTGTATCTGTACCAATACCATACAGTTTTTATTACTATTGGCCTGTAGTACAGTTTGAGGTCAGGGATGGTGATTCCCCTCAAAGTTCTTTTGTTGTTGAGAATAGTTCTCCCTATCCTGGGTTTTTTGTTGTTCCAAATAAATTTGCAGATTGCTCTTTCTATCTTTATGAAGAATTGATTTGGAATTTTGATGGGGATTGCATTGAATGTGTAGATTGCTTTTGGCAAGATGGCCATTTTTACTAGATTAGTCCTGCCAATCCAAGAGCATGGGAGATCTTTCCATCTTCTGAGGTCTTCTTCTATTTCTTTCTTCAGAGACTTGGAGTTCTTGTCATACTGATATTTCACTTGCTTGGTTAGGTTCACTCCAAGATATTTTATATTGTTTGTGACTATTGTGAAGGGTGTCATTTTCCTAATTTCTTTATCAGCCTGTTTATCATTTGAGTATAGGAAGGCTACTGATTTGTTTGAGTTGATTTTATATCCAGCCATTTTGCTGAAGTTGTTTATCAGGTTTAGGAGTTCTCTGATGAAAATTTTAGGGTCACTTAAGTATACTATCATATCATCTGCAAAACAGTGAAATTTTTACTTCTTCCTTTCCTATTTGTATCCCTTTGACTTCCTTCTGTTGTCTAATCGCTCTAGCTAGGACTTCCAGTACTATATTGAATAGGTAGGGTGAGAGTGGACAGCCTTGTCTAGTCCCTGATCTTAGTGGGATTGCTTCAAGTTTCTCTCTATTTAGTTTGATGTTGGCTACTAGCTAGCTGTATATTGCTTTTACTATGTTTTGGTATAGACCTTGAATTCCTGCTCTTTCCAGGACTTTTAACATGAAGGGATGTTGAATTTTGTCAAATGCTTTCTCAGCATCCAGTGAGATGATGATGTGGTATTTTTTCTTCGAGTTTGTTTATGTAGTTGATTACTTTGATGGATTTTCGAATATTGAACCAACCCTGCATTCCTGGGATAAAGTCTACTTGATCGTGATGGATGATTGCTTTGATGTGTTCTTGGGATTCGGTTTGCAAGAATTTTATTGAGTATTTTTGCATCAATATTGATAAGAGAGATTGGTCTGTAGTTCTCTTTTTTTCTTGGGTCTTTGTGAGGCTTTGGTATGAGCGTAATTATAGCTTCGTAGAATGAATTGGGTATTGTTCCTTCTGTTTCTATTTGGAGGAATAGTTTGAAGAGAATTGGTATTAGGTTTTCCTGGAAGGTCTGGTAGAATTCTGCACTAAAACCATCTGGCCCTGGGCTTTTTTTGGTGGGGAGATTTTTGATGACTGCTTCTATTTCTTTAGGGGTTATAGGACTGTTTAGATGGTTTATCTGCTCCTTGTTTAACTTTGGTACCTGGTATCTATCTAGAAAGCTGTCCATTTCATACAGATTTTCCTATTTTGTTGAGTATAGGCCTTTGTAGTAGGATCAAATGATCTTTTTAATTTCCTCTGTTTCTGTTGTTATGTCTCCCTTCTCAGTTCTAATTTTATTGATTTGAGTGCTGTCTCTGCGCCCTTTGTTTAGTCTGGCTAAGGGTTTGTCTATATTGTTGATTTTCTCAAAGAACCAGCTCCTGGTTTTGTTGATATTTTGTATAGTTCTTTTTGTTTCAACTTGGTTGATTTCGGCCCTGAGTTTGATTATTTCCTGCTGTCTACTTCTCTTGGGTATATTAGCTTCTTTTTGTTCTAATGCTTTCAGGTGTGCTGTCAAGTTGTTAGTGTATGCTCTTTCCATTTTCTTCTTGTGGGCACTTAGAGCTATGATTTTTCCTCTCAGTACTGCTTTCACGGAGTCCCACAAATTTTGATATGAACTGTCCTCATTTTCATTTACGTCTAAAAAGTCTTTAATTTCTTTCTTTATTTCTTCCTTGACCAAGTTATCATTGAGTAGAGCATTGTTCAGTTTCCACGTGTATGTGGGCTTTCCATTGTTTTTGTCCATGCCAAAGACCAGTCTTAGTCCATGGTGGTCTGATAGGATACAAGGGATTATTTCAATCTTTTTGTATCTGTTGAGGCCTGTTTTGTGACCAATTATATGGTCTATTTTGGAGAAGGTACCATGAGGTGCTGAGAAAAAGGTATATTCTTTTGTTTTAGGATGAAATGTTCTATAGATGTCAGTTAAGTCCAGTTGGTTCATAACTTCTGTTAGTTTCATTGTGTCTCGATTTACTTTCTGTTTCCATGATCTGTCCATAGCTGAGAGTGGGGTGTTGAAATCTCCCACTATTATTGTGTGGGGTGTAATATAGGCTTTAAGTTTTAGTAAAGTTTCTTTTATGTATGTGGGTGTCCTTGCATTTGGAGCATAGATGTTCAGAATTGCAAGTTCCTCTTGGTACATTTTTCCTTTGATGAATATTAAGTGTTCTTCTTTATCTTTTTTGATTACTATTGGTTGAAAATTGATTTTATTTGGTATTAGAATGTCTACTCCAGCTTGTTTCTTGGGATCATTTGCTTGTAAGATTGTATTCCATCTTTTACTCTGAGGTAGTGTTTGTTTTTTTCACAGAGGTGCGTTTCCTGTATGCAGCAAAATTCTGGGTTCTGTTTATGTATCCAGTCTGATAGTCTATTTCTTTTTATTAGAGAATTGAGTCCATTGATATTAAGAGATATTAAGGAATAATGAATGTTGTTTCCTGTTATTTTTCTTATTGGAGTTGGAGTTATGTTTGTGTAGTGGTCTTCTTTTAGGGTTGTTGGAAGATTACTTTCCTGCTTTTTCTAGGTTGTAGTTTCCCTCCTTGTGTTGGAGTTTTCCCCCAATTATCCTTTGAAGTTCTGGATTTGTGGTAAGATATTGTGCAAATTTGATTTTGTCATGGAATATTTTGGTTTCTCCATCAATATTGATTGAAAGTTTTGCTGGGTATAGTAGTCTGGGCTGGCATTTGTGTTCTCTTAGGGTCTGTATGATATCAGTCCAGGATCTTCTGGCTTCTATAGTCTCTGGTGAGAAGTCTGGTGTAATCCTTATAGGTCATCCTTTATATGTTACTTTACCTTTTTCCCTTACTGCTTTCAGTACTTTTTCTTTGTTTTGTACATTTGATGTTTTGATTATTATGTGACGGGAGTTATTTCTCTTCTGGTCTAAAGTATTTGGAGTTCTGTAGGCTTCTTGTATATTTATGGACATCTCTTTCTGTAGGTTAGGAAAGTTTTCCTCTATAATTTTGTTGAAGATATTTACTGGTCCTTTAAGTTGGGAGTCTTCCCCCTCATCTATACCTATTATTCTTAGATTTGGCCTTCTCATTGTGTTCTGGATTTTCTGTATGTTTTGGGTTAGTAGGTGTTTGCATTTTGCATTTTCTTTGACAGTTGTGTCAATGTTTTCCATGGTATCTTCTGCACATGAGTTTTTCTCTTCTATCTCTTGTATTCTGTTGGTGATACTTGTGTCTATGACTCCTGATCTTTTTTTTAGGTTTTCTTTCTCCAGGATAGTCTCCCTTTGTGATTTCATTATTGTTTCTACTTCCGTTTTTAGATCTTGGAAGGTTTTGTTTGATTCCTTCTTCTGTTTGGTTATTTTTTTCTTCCAATTCCTTAAGGGATTTTTGTGTTTCCTCTTTGAGAGCTTCTATCTGTCTGCCTGTGTTCTCCTTAATTTCTTTAAGAGTGTTATTTATGTCCTTCTTAAAGTTCTCTAACATCATCATGAGAAGAGATTTTAATTCTGAATCTTGCTTTTCTGGTGTGATGGGGTGTTCAGGGCTTGCTATGATGTGGGAAGTGGGTTCTTATGTTTCCATGTAACTTTGGATTCTGTTGCTTACATTCTTGCGCTTGCCTTTTGCCATTTGGTTAACTCTAGTGCTCCCTGTACTTTCTGTCTCTGACTGAGGCCTCCCTTTCCAGTTATCTTGCTTGTGTCTGGTCTCCTTGGGGTCCCAATGTCTCTGTGATCTTTTCCAGCTGCTCTGAATACAATGGTAGCTCTAGGATGACTCAGAATATGGTGTCTCCTAGGTAGCAGTTCAGCGAGGTGTCCACTGTTCTGGGTGTAATGTCTCTTCTAGGATGTCTCAGGCTAATGTGTCCACTGCTCTGAGTGCAGTGGCTCCTCTATTATGTCTCGGGATATGTTGTCTGTCGCTCTGAGTTCCTTGGTCCTCTGCCACTCTGGGTTCAGTGGATCCTCTAAGGTGGTTCAGGAGGGATCTGGTGTCCCCAGAAGCAGACCCGGTGGGGGTCTGCATCCGGCCTAAGATCCGGGAAAGAGGCAGAAGGGGTGTGCTATTCTGCAGGGGTGGAGTTTGGGGTTTTGCTGGAATCTGAGCACTCCCTGCACTCAGCTCTGGGCCTAGGGCAGTGAGCGGGTCTTCTTACCTACTGCTCTGTGTTCTGTGCACCCTCTAGGGTGGGTCTGGAGGGATTCTGTGTCCCCAGAAGCAGACTGGGTGGGGTCTGAGAGTCCTTTTCTATGTGTGTTTATAATTCAGATACATTCTGCAAAATAATTGTTTTGTGCTTTATATTTCCACACAGAATAATATCATCATTTAGTTTTCCCCATTTCTGGTATCTTCCATACTTTCAGTTTGCATTTCCTGGACACTCATCACTCAGACCACCATTTTTCCTCTAGTTGTCATTGAAAATTTTACCTTTGAGTCAAAAGGTTTCCCCTACTCTGTGTGCAGAAACTGATGTCCTGATGTTACTGCAAGGAATGGTGTAGTAAGCATTTCCAGTTCTCAGCAGTGTGGCCAAACAATGCCTCAACTCCTGGTTGCCATTTCTCTCAGGGATGCTAGTGCTTTCACTAAAAACTGAGAGATGGATTTTCTTTGGGCTAAAGGAGAGTCTTTGTTTACATGTTTGGACCCACTCTGGGATCTGGGATTTTGAGTTTTTTCCTAGCTAGCAGATCAGCCCTCCAGTCATCCAGGAGCCACTGCCTGTTGCATGAGTCTAAAGCAACGGAGTGCATACCTGTTTGGTTTCAAAACTGTATAGTGGAGGTTCATTGACCTTATTCTACTGTCGGAATCTTTCACGTGGAAAGCTGACTAGAAGAGGATTCATGGGAGCACAACCACACTTCCATCTTTCCTAATACCTTAGTTATTATTCAACTGTATGGTCTCAGTTCTTTACCCTCTGCTTATCCATATTAGTTTGGGAACAAACTAATATGATGATATTGAAAATTAAGTGATGACATTAAAATAATATTAAAAATAGATTCATTTTCTACTGATTTGTCTATAATAAAACACAAAGTACACAAGGTCATCTCCCAATTCTCTGAAACATTCTTCGGAATCAAAAGCTCTCTGTACAGTCAAGTGCAGAATGCTGCTTCAGGAAGACCATATTTGGCTTCCCCAGCCTGCAATATGAGAAATTCTTTTTCGCATAACAATATTAAAGAGGCTAGGCATAACCAGACAGGGTTCTCTTTCTTAAGTCATAGAGGTTTATCAGGTCAGGCAAAGTTTCAGCATTATGTAATCTCACCTCTTATTACCTCTTACAAGAGCTCAAACTAGCTTCTTGATTCATATGTCTATATTTGTTCTTAGTGCTCTGAAACGTAACACCCTTAATTTTTGCCTGCTACTAAGGACTCCATTTCTTATCATAAAAGATGAAATATTATCTCTCAATCCAACGTTGTAATTCCATCTAAGATTGTTTGGTCCATTTATAGATCAACAATGACCTTTCTCATCACCCTGGTCTATACTATTCATCAGCATCTCCATAGGAAGGTGGAGTCCTCTTCTGATGCCCTATCCAGTTTACTACCAATCTTCCAAAATCATCTGAGGTCATTTAACTGGTGGAGCTTAACACATACATCTCTTGTCTGATGAGAGAGCAAGGGCTTCCTTCAAAGGCATGAGCAGCTGTTGCCACCAACACCATGACTGGAGGCCAAGCCCTAGCCTCAGCAACAGCACCTCTCTCCACATGCCTCATTTACTGGCTGTTGAGAGTGTGGCTAATACTTGGGATAATTTGAAACCGTCAGCTCTGTGACAGTTTGTCATCTATTAAAAATTGAATCTTATTTATTCTCTAGTGAGGAGGTTTCAGTTTTCTGGTACTAAGATTAGACTGAATCTTAGGTCATGAGATGGTCTCTTTCTTGAAAATGGTGTACTAAGATGCTGGTTTCTAGAGATGAGATTTCTCTTGGCTCATTGTGTCAAAGTATCATCTTATTCACCTGGATAATCCATTATTCTAGGTCCAGGTGAATCTTATTCTTGAGCAGGTTCAAATGGTGTTCATATTTTCACAAATCTCTCATAAAACAAATAAACAAAATCAAATTATTCATTCATGCTAACACAGAGTATAAATGAAGAATAATTCAAAATACCTAAGAGTTGTAAAATTTAGTCTCTAATTTCTAAAAGCTTGCCATGTGGAGGAGAGAGAAACACATACAAGAAAACAGTTATGAGTTCAATGTAAAAAGTGTCAGAAAGATGATAATCAAAAAAATGATAAGGCAGAGTTATCTTTCATCTTGGGGAAGCATAAATTTCATGAATACCTTCATTAATAGCATATGGCTCCCTCATGAGCAGTTTCTCTCTTAGAACTCAGTTCCAATTACCTGTAGCCAACTGCAATCTTAAAATATTAAGTGGACATTTCTAGAAATGAAGAGTTTGTAAGTTTTAAATTGCACATTATCTTCAGTGCTGAAAATGAAATCAAAAGCAACAAAAATCTCTTGCTCATTTCTACTTCATTGTCTCTGGAATGAGACTCAGCCTATGCTCTGTATATCTATGATGCGCACAGTCCACCAATTAGTCACTTAGTAGGCTTCTTGGTATCAAATTGACTGCTTGGAATTGTGTGGCTTGTCCTCAAGTGACTCTCACATAGTGACCTAAGCTTACAGATCAGCACATTATGTCGATATTGCATCATACACATTGCCTCAAGGAGGAAAACTAATGAGGACAGTGCAATAGAGATTCACACAATGTTATGACAGCCTAGTATTTATTTTACTTTTGCTAACTTCATGCCTTGTTAATAAACTAGAAATAAATCATAAATGCACATTGAGAGAGGAAACAGTGTTTATATGTTTTAATGCTATTTGTGTGTTTTCAGACATCCACGGAGGGTCTTGGAATTACTACACAGATAATAGGACATTCCTGTACTTGCCATGAAAGAGGGTCTCAGGTCTTCCTAGGTTTAATGAAGTAAAATGAATATCAAAGTCTGAAGTTGTAGAGAACATGCAGACTAGATTTAGAGATGACAAGAAGTCTTGTTTTACTGAAAACTCAAGCACAGACAGAAACTTACATTCTGGAAGAACAGATTCAAGGTGCTTGTCAGGACTACTGTTCACCATTTTTACAAGCCTATGAGAAGCAGAAGAAGGTTCCTAGACTGCTAATGAGGTAATCAGAATTGAGTTTCAGTATTCTCTCTCTCTCTCTCTCTCTCTCTCTCTCTCTCTCTCTCTTTGGTTTTTCGAGACAGGGTTTCTCTATGTAGCCCTGGCTGTCCTGGAACTCACTCTGTAGACCAGACTGGCCTTGAACTCAGAAATCCGCCTGCCTCTGCCTCCCAAGTGCTGGGATTAAAGGCGTGTGCCACCACCTCCCGGCCTAAGTTTCAGTATTCTCAATAAGACTTGAGCTGGATCACAAAGAACAAAGGCTAGGGAATTATGTCCAGTCAGATTGTGGATGTACATCAGTGAATAAGTACCAATGTCAAAGACTGGGTAACATGGCCAGTTAGGTTATATTTATGTCAGTAGTAAGTACCAATATTAACAAAGGAAAATGAAGAAAGAGAGAAGGAGAACCAGAAGGCACATAAAGATAAAATTGACAGTCTTCATGCTTGGAAGCCTAACAAAAAGAGTAGGAAGACCAAGGGAATGCCAAAACTGTGGATCTGAACCTGGCTCTCCACCTGGCAGTCCTGTTCATAGAGACATTAAATGCAGAAGAAAAACATTATATGTCCCATTAAAGATAGGAGGGTTGAGTATAGTAGACAAGTCACTCCCACCATGCTGACCTTCACACAGAAGGGATGAGTAGATGTTAAAGCCACTTTTACAGATGTCCTTTAGATGTGGTTCTGTATATTTTAGAGTGACTGGCATTTTTCATCAGCTGTGTAACAGTGGTATTTACTCTGCTGTTCTCTGGCTCGTGATGTCTCAGAGCATAGAATAAAAGAATGTTTGTGGAGTTTTATTATTATTGAATCTCTGGCCTGACTAAAACAAGTGTTTGGGGGTGAGGGTGGGGTTCCTTTTGCGCTCTCCTCAAACTGTAGTGATGGATTTGCCACAAAATAAAGACCTTAGTGACTAAGCAAAACTCTGAAGCCTTAATAGCTCCTATAAAATAAACCTGGTACCAAAATCAAACTGACTCACCTCTGTGCTACCATATCATAGGGGGATTAGGGTGACTAGCCCACACACATGGTTTTATTGGTGATCATATTGGCAAAAACAAACATTTTCAGTTAGTCTTTCTCATTTCTCATGTATCTGCCTCTGACATTAACACAGATACTTTCCTCAAATAGTATGGCATATTAATTGCCAAAAATATCTGGTAGAATAATGAACAGACATGTTATACCAACTACAATCAGTTGGGAAAGATCAGAAAAACAGTATTTATGGCAGTAGTGAACATGTTAATTCATTGCTTTATGTCAGTTATCACATACTCTTCCTTTCACCCATCCCATGATTACATGCACATTTCATTTCATTACTTGATTATTCAAGTGGTTGATTGCCAGGGTTGAATCCAGTACCCTGCACATGCAAAGGTCATAATGTTGCTGAGTCAAGTTTTTGGCCTTATCTCCATATTTTTACAGTAAAATATCTGGGGCTTTTTCACATCAAAATTTAGCCAACCCCCTTGAATATTACAACCTAAATACACCATGCAAACATTTTCAACTCTTGTCCTCTTATTGACCTATTTTCTTTAGGTTACCATGTGTATTCCTATCCCCAAACTCTGTCTCAGTTTTATGAATTCTTGAACAAGTGTCCTCTGTCCCCTAGTAGCCCCCAAAGATGTCAATGGGGTCAAAGGATCTCTAGAACCTTTGTACATGTTTCCTTGGACTGGAAAGAGAACTTCACAGTGTGGATAAATCAAGGACACCAGAGTAAGGAGAGACTTTACAATAAGGTAAGAAGCAGAGGGAGAAAAGATCCGATGCTGCTGATTTGGAGTTGAGACATGCAGACAGCTTCTAGAAGATGGAAGAAACATTCCTGTCTAGGGCGTTTAGAAAGAAAACAGCTTGCCAACATATGGAACTGAGCCTGTTAAGACACATTTCAGAACTGTGAGTTTCAGAAATGTCAAGAAAAGGATTTTGTGTTCTTTTAATGCCACCGAAATTTTAGGAATCTTTCACTCCCCTGGTGCTCTATGATTTGCTATGAACTTTTGCCCAGCTTTAGATTTCCTGCCCAGGGAGTGGTCACTATATGACCAAGGCAAGTTTAAGGGTCACAATAGCTGGAGAAGCAGCCCTTGCAGCCTGGTTTACAGAAGAGAGGATGCAATAAAATCTGAATTGACATTCAAACAGGAAACTCCACCATTTCACTCCTCCTTCAAAATCTTTCAAATGTGGTCCTTTTACTTAGTTCTCCATTATTATCTTTGATTTCGAGCCCACTTTTTGATGAGCTTTAGTTTCTCTTACTCCCCAAATTTGTCATCTTTCCTTCAGAGGGCTCATTGGACATCACCAACCATGAGCAAGAACCATTTCCTGTCATAATCGTGGCTCCATAGACAAAGCTCAGAAGTTCAGACCCTCCTCCCATAGGACCAACCTCACTGTGGTTATTAGCATCCACCTCTACTTGCAGCTACGCTTGCCTTGTACAACAGCTCTCTGTTAGGTGTTTTATTTTGATTTTAGGCAGACAAGTACTTCTTCTGAAGGCTCATGACCTCCTTCATGACACATAGTCTTCTTGAACACCTTCCTAGAGTCTGTTATATCTACAGAAGGAACATGGTAGTGACAGAAAGTAATGAGAATGGAGATGGATTTAAGCCACTAAACTTGCTGGCTGTTGAATATACAGGTTTGGTGAAAGGAAACATTCAAAACAGAGTATGAATTTTTTTTCAAGAAACAGGAAAGGTATGCATGCCATTTACAAAGGCAAAATGGAGAGACAAAGGAGACAGATGGAAGCCAAGCCTTGCATTTTACACTTGGGTGTGCCAACTTGGCTATCTTCTACTTTTCTTCCTTTTAGGTTTAATGTTGAATGACCAGAACAATTTTGATTACCTTGTAGATTGATAAAGGTCAGTCATGTTTATTTCATATTAATATATATTAATTATTTTATCATCTTATAAATAAAGTCTATCTGAGTTTGATTTTTTATTAAATAAAGTTAGCAATATGGCAAATAAGTAGGGTTAAAGGAAATAAAAGGATGACAATCTCATATCTTTTGTCTGTCTAGAAGGATTTAGACAATTGTGAAAGACCAACAAGGATTAACAGAAGTCAAGTGGTTTTATTGGTGATCATATTGGCAAAAACAAACATTTTCAGTTAGTCTTTGTCATTTCTCATGTATCTGCCTCTGACATTAACACAGATACTTTCCTCAAATAGTATGGCATATTAATTGCCAAAAATATCTGGTAGAATAATGAACAGATATGTTATACCAACTACAATCAGTTGGGAAAGATTTTTGTGACTTTTGTTTGTTTATTTTATTTCTTTCCACCAAATTTTACAATCTGAAAACAATTTGCATGGAACATCTGCACTCATTCTCCATGTTCCTCCAAGGAATGTTGTCTACTCATTAGTGTATCATGTTCAACGCCAGCAAAAAGGTTTGAGCCACACAGGGCTGTTTTTAAAATATATGTGTGTCCCAAAATATCCCATGGAGTTCAAATGACAGATAGACTATATGCACCTGATAGGAGCTCACAGTGCACCAGGCTGCCACAGTATGTGACATCTCATTGCATCTGCTTCTATCAGGTTCTTATGCACATAACAAAATAAGATAACTTTAATAAAGCTAGGCTCTTTTCCCAGCGTCCCTTCTGGCTTCTCTTCAAGTTCCATGACAAATTCTCTTTTAAACTGAGGCTCAGAATCTTCTTTTTTTACAAATCTTCTCCACTAGGTAAAATAAGAAAGGTTCTGCTATGATCATTGGCATCTCATCGAATTTCATGTTTATTTATCTGTTAGCTGACCTGGGCTGTTTTATTTTTAAGTGTTACTTGAATTTCCCTAGGCCTTGTCTACCAAATGAAGTCACTTATTCATGGAATCAGCCCGTAGTCCAGATTCTCCTCACACCCTGCCTCACAGAATGTCACACAGATGGCTTTAGAAATCCTTTAATGTTCATGTGCTCAGAACTCTGGACATGTTCCTTCTGCTGACGCCCCTGTTAGTTCTTTAAAATCTTTATCTTTGAAATCTTTATCTTTGAAGTGGACTTTCTCTCAGTTGTCACAGACAACTATCATAGGCAGAACATGTTTTTGGCTAAGGTAAAATCTGCAAGAACCTTCCATTTTCTTTCCATTTTTCATATGTAGAAGCAGTCAGTGTTTCCTGTCCCTGGTGGTTACTTTCCTCAACTGCATTATTCATGTAATCACTGTACAATAAGTACCTATATGTTATTTGTTTATTGCTACTAGCTTTGAAACTTCATAAAAATAATCATTTCTCCAATATAACTATCTTCACTGAATTACATTTTATGGATTTTTCTATGTTGATGCACATGATTCTGTTTATATTCCATAATACAAAAATGCTACAACACATTTCTCCATTCTACCACTGGTTGATATTTAAAATATCATATATGAAAAACAGACTTAAGAGACATCATTCTTCAAAGGTATGTTTGGTCATGATTGTCACAGAGGTCACATTTCTTGGGGTAGGCTACAGCACAGGGGAGTGGTTAAGATGAGGACCGCTTTCCAGGAATAGCCCTAGAAGTTGCTTTCTAAATCTCTAATATGGGCTTTCATGTCATGTCTGTTCTGTATCTTCAACATTCTCAAATATTTTTCAATCTAGAGTTGCTCAATCTCTTACATTGGTCATAACCTGTTTCCTAATTAGGCAGCATGAATAAATTTACCACCTTTTCCTCTGTAAATCCATGCACACGGCTCATTTTGACTTCATTTTTCTGATCTGGAAAGGACAAGGATAATACAAATTGTTGAACTGTGCGACTATGAAATTCAGAGTTTATATCTGGGGTCCTAGGAGACAAGTCAGTCTCTTCCCATATCAAGATGGATGTGCTTCCTCCTCTTGCACTGGGTGGGATTTCCTATTCTACTTGTCCTTATGATTTACCAACCAAATGATCTGACCATCTTTCTAAATGAACGTTCAATGGCTATAGATGTATCTTACTGGTAAAACACTTGTCTAGCATGTATAAACATGGGTTCAATCCTCAGAAGCCATTAAAAATTCTAATAGAACTTGAGATCCTGAAATAATTTTTCTAGAAAAGGAATCAGAGCTTCTCTGAAGTTCAAGAGGTCCTCATCTGGGCAGATGATGCTGGGATCTTCTCCCATGTTGTATTGGTTCAGTGTCAATAGATGACTGAAGTGGCTTCCTAACTGGCTTTTTTGATCCTAATAATTTTCAGTTTAAATCTGATAATAATTTCTCATGTCTTATAATATGAAATGACTTTGTATATGCTTGACTTCTTTGAACTTATATTACTTCCTCTTTTTCTCTTCCTCACCTCTTTTCTATTTTTCTGCAAATACTACATCCCTGAATCTTTATTGTCTTAAGTCTTATTGTTTTTATTGACCATAGTTCTGTAGGGTGAGGGGATTACTCTTTTGTTTTTAATTGAACTTAGTCTAGTTAAATTTAGTCTTGTAGCTATATTTTGTTAGAAGAACTAGAAGGAAAGGAGGGTTATAAGTTTTACTTACACAGCTAAGATGTTTGATCCTTGATCTTCCAGCCATATTTCATTACTGAGAAAAGATGGAACCAGACCAGGTTTCCTCACATGACTCAACTTTGTTCTAAGTAAGTGCTTACCAAGCCCAGACTTGCACAGTTTGCTGATGTCCTAACCCCAGAGCCAACATTAGAATTAGTCAGTGATCAAGATCCCAGGAAACAAGATTCTAGGAGGTCCCTGCAAGACAACACCTCATTGTGTTAATGTTTCATTCTCTTTTCTCTCTATGTCTCATTGTGTGTATTTTCCAGCCAAATAAGTGAATAAAATAGATAAGACTTTAGCTAATCTTCTTTTCCAAAGAAGAAAAGTTCATAATAAGTAAGTTGCAAACAAAGCAAGATTATTTTCACAGTCACAAGATGATTAGAGGAACAAATTGAGGTAATGGGTAAGGAATAACTGGCAAAAAAAAAAAGAAGAAGAAGAAGAAATAAAGAGGTCAATACATTTTCTTGAAGGACTGTCACTAGACCTAAAACCTAAATGATGAAAAAGAACCAACCATGTGGTGTTATAGAGAGGATTTTCAGAAAGAAGCATCTCCTTTGCCTGATCACTGCCACCAAGCCCGCCTTCTTCCAGGTTCTTGTCTATGAACTGCCTGTTTGTTCTGTCCTTACAGTTGCCAGCCTCATTCAGCACTTGTTGTTCCTTTCAGAGAAGTTGCCATTGTGTGTAGCAAACTGCTCTTGTCTTCTTGTTTAAGTGCACAATAAAATGCAATAGCCATAAAGACAGGACTGAGTCTGCACAGTTCTTGAACATCCCCAGAAACCTAGTCGGTCAGCGTTCAAAGGGATGCTTACTGAACCCTTTGTACATCATTACTAATATTCCTAAGTAACGAAATTGAGGTCCAACCAGGCAAAAAAGATTTGTTTCTAGTTGCACAACTGGGGTATTAGGGAAGCTTCTCCATAGGGCAACACATTCTGTGAACTAACTCTGGAAGAGTTGAATATTTATTCTTACTGGTGTAGTATGGTAAAGTTCAATGTGGTTTAAATCTTAAATTTTCCAGTTGTGATGAAAAACACACGTGGACATAGACCCTTTTGTGGAATCAAATATCACCTCTGCAGTACTAAAGAGTAATGTCACATATGCCATTTCCAACCTTAGAAGTGATGGTCACTATAGTCTGTCCATATGTTGTCATGAGAGTTTTAGCAAATGCTAAAAATACCACGTGCCATACAGAGCCGAGAAACCACTGCATGCAGACACTAGTGATTCTTTAAAACAGAGAAAGTGAAATTTATCACAATTTGTCATTGATAAAATTTAAAATAGAGAAAGTGAAATTTATCACAATTTGTCATTGATAAAAAAATGACTAGGTTCAGAGTATGTTTAGTTTCAAGATACAGTAATAAAAAAATAAGGTATATTTTACTATTTTGTAACATTGAAAATATGTACTTTAAATTTTTGCTTTAAAATTGGATTATTTAGTGGTGTGTGTGTGTATGTGTGTGTGTGTGTGTGTGTGTGTGTGTGTGTGTGTGTACAAAACTGAAGGTCAGAGCACAGGTTTCTCTTCTTCTACCATGTGAGGCCATAGGGATTGAATCTTTAGGCAAGTGTCTTTACTCCTGACCCAACCCACCTCCCCAGATTATGTATTTATAAAGATTTATTTAGTTTTAATTATGTGTATGTAGATTTGGTAGTGGGTGGGTATGTGGACATGAATGTATCTCTCTTAGGGGCTAGAAGAGAGAATCAGATTCCCTGGAACAGGGGTTACAGGCAGTTATGAACCACAGGGCATGACTGCAGGAAATTGAATTTGGGTACCCTGCAGGAACAGCAAAAGCTTGTAACTGCTGAGCCATCTCTCCAGCCTCATAGGTATATTTTTTGAAATAAAGAAATTTAAACCTCTATAAAGGTGTAGGCACATAAAATGTGTTTGGTCATCTGCAAACTGGCCTTTAAACTTTTTTTCTGTTGACCTACCTGGTATTTCAGTTGGAGCAAAGCTTCTCAGGAGTCGCTCTCCTCATAGACATGTGTATATTCAGCATGTTCATGGCTACAGAACTGAGGGTTGGTGTGCCATGCTTCACCGTGTGCCTTCTACTCAGAATAGGCACTTTCACTCTTCTTGTTACTCAGAGAAGCAGTTTTAGTGTGCCACCCAATGATGCCTTGGCAGTGCCCTTGGCTCCCTGCTTCCCTCAATCATGGAATCATAATGTCTAGAAACAAACATTCTGCTCTGTTGTCTCCAGAAGGGTCTCTCTAGTGTACCTGGCAACCTGGATCTTCTCTCAATGACTTAAAACTACCTCTCCCCACCCACTTCTATCACAGTTTGCTTTCTTTACTCAGTGCATGGTGAAGGAAGTAGATGCTTTTAAAGAATTCAGAAGGACAAAAGATTGGCTCAACAAACTTTCCATCTTAAGCACCTTTTCTGGAAATTAGAATTGATTTCTCCACTAAAAAGAAATATTCTTGGGGTGGTGGTGCTACAGAAGATGAGCTCCTGCACAGCCTTCTCATTGGAAAGAGCTCTCTGTACCACTTCCCCCTAGATATTGTTTCCTATGAAACACAAATCTTACCTTCCTGTTTAGATTATTAGTGCAATCTAAGCAAGTGTTGGTGAGAGAACACAAAGCAAAGCTGCCTCTCTAGGCCATTTGTATCACCAGAATCTGTTCCACTTCCTTTCAGAAGCCAGTGAAATTTGCTATTAACTTCAACTTAGTGTATAGTGACTAGAGAGACTCTAAATGGCTAAATAACCTATAAATGGCTAAATGATCTATAAAATGAGATGTTATAGAAAAACATACTTTCACAGTACAGACAAACTCTAAACAGAAGCAAAGCAAAGAAAAAAGTATTATCAGGAAATGTCAAATTCTGAAAGATACAATATTATTTACATTCATTAGAAAAGAATATTTAGTACATGCAGTTAGCCTCATGCATGTTCATTAAAAAGCTCTAAAATATATGAGATATTATTGACAGAGTTTTGATTCTATGGGACAGAAGACAGAAAAAGTGTTGTTATTTTATTCGTTTTTCCTGTGTACCCCTTTATTTTATGCCCTTCAGATATAGAGCTACATATCTATTGTGCTTAGTTAAAAATTAAAGCTGTAACTTCAAACGTGTCTGGGTGATTTTTCGCCATGTGTGAGAAAATAAAGATTCAAATGCTGCTCAGGTAAGCCAGCATATCTGTCTGTTGAAAGGGCAGCATCTGAGTAATGTCACATGTATTCACTTTCCTTTCTCTTCTACTTTATGCAAATGTTTTCCTCTGAGTTTTTGACCACTGGAGAGCTCAGCATGCCCTTTGTTCCTAGCACAAGTTGGCTTGTTCTCTTTCCCATGGCTTGGATCCCTGTGCACATCTTTCTTCTTAGGCACAAGCTATGGGAAGGTCATTGAGTTCTACAAACTTTCTCCAGTCATTCTTAGGCGTTGTGTTGAGTGATTTGGGTACATCTCTGCAGATAGGGGACCTAGTAGTATCAGTGACAATATATCACTGAATTACAAAATCGACCTTTAGGTATTTTTAACACATAAAAGTGTCAGTGCTCAAGACGGCATCCTCACCCTCACCCCGCTTTCCGGCCATGCTAACATGTATAGCGCTGCAGATTTAGCTTGTCTGTATACTGCAGTTCTCATTTTCTGCAGGAAAAAGCTTCAGTTTAATCTTGTAGCATTTGATAACAATGTTGCTAACTGCTCAGTTACATCGGCTTAGCTCACACATAAGGAATATCATTACTCCAAGTTCTTTACAGAAGCAGGAAAAAAGATGTAGATTTTCAAGTTTGTTGTGCAAGAGACAAGTCGGAAAGAGACAGAAAGCTAACTATAAATCAGTTACTTTGGGCTGAATTCCTGCCCTGTCAGTCTCAGCTACATCCAAATGGAAAAATGGATGATCTAAGATTACACCAGAGTCATGCCAGTAGCCACAGTACTAAAAGGTCACATCTATTATGGTTGGCACTTAGCCCCCAGGGCTGTACTTTGAGAAGATGTCATAGTCATCTCATGCAAAAGGAATGTCCATCATGCCAGAATGCTGCTGTCAGTATTTGATCTAATAAAAGATAGTCTATTCCCCTTTCCTTCTAATTCAACACTATCTAGCTACTGCTAAACAATAATCACTTTTTTCTTGCTCCTCTACATTTTCTTTTTGAGCTCTGGAATACCTCGACAAAAGTGTGTTGTTTGGCTCTGGCTTTGAAGTTACAATGATTCTTTCAAAAACATTTTATTAACCAAAATAATCGTTTCAGTCAGCCTATATCCAGAGGTGGCTTCATATAACTAGTTTGTGGTGCCTTGGAAGAAACTATTGGCCCCTGCTGCTGATGCCATGTGCATCAGCAATCAGCAGTTAAATGAGAACAACAAAGAAAATTCTTAAAACAGAAATTAAGATAGAATAAGCAGCAACAGCTGGTGCCAGCTGAGTGAGCAACCACATAATAAAATCTTACTCTGCAGAGGAATTTATGAGAATTCTCAGGGCCCAGCACAGGAGCAACAAAAGGCCTCATTGTAAGAATGTCCATGTGAACCCTGACTATCCAGCTCCCCTGGGGATTACCAACTGGAGGCATCAAGAACATAGCCAGGAATTTATCTGCCCAGATCAAATCACTCCAACTATATAAGACCAGCTATTTGTGTCCCAAGAGGTCCATAGTTATAAGGTTCACTCTAACTGGAAAGGGGTTCTTAGCCCTGGGGCCTTTAGGATTCTTTTAGGTTCCATGTGCATCTGTTTGAAAAACACCACTGACATGAACAGGAGAGGTGTTTTTTCTGGAGTTTTTTTCTCATCAGATTGGTTCTGGCACCTCCTGGGTGGATGGAAAGTGAAGGCCCTGACCTGCCCCAACCCCTGAGTCTGTAATCCTTGGGAGGTTGCACAAAAGCTCTGTGGAACTTTACCAACTCATTAAAGGCAAAGTTGGGAACAGTCTTACAAATATTACCTCAATATCAAAGTACTGCACATTAAAGAACTCTGGAACAGGCCAGATACTGTCCCCAAGGCATACAGCAGGGACCTTGCCCTTTGATACCTTTCCCAGAACCCTAAAGTTCAGAAACCCAGTCCATCCAAGTCATGATTGTGAGCTCTTGCTGACATGGCCTAATCAGATCATGTAATTCCATATTAAAACAACAATAACCATGAAAACCATAGGAAAAAATGTCTCCTGCTTTCCAAATAGAGGATTCACACTTGAAGCACTCTGGCATTCATTACCTAAGCCACTTGGCATTCAGCATATATTCTATATATGTAGGGGTCACTCCTTTGACTGGAACAGCATGCAAAAAAAATTTAGAAAGAAAAACAGGAGATTAAAAGAAGAGATGTCCATTTTCAACTAAATTAATTCTTTCGAGTAAACTTTCACCTAAGAAAAACAGGGTCTAAGAGGACATTTATTTAAACCTTGCTTACTTTGCCCTCAACTAAGAGAGGAGAAACCTTTCCGGACACCTACTGCAGTGACTCAAATATAAATATAATAGTGTTTTCTCTTCCTGTCCAAGATAGAAAAAAAAGAAAGAAAGAAAGAAAGAAAGAAAGAAAGAAAGAAAGAAAGAAGAGAGGAAGGAAAGAAGGAAAGGAAGGAAGGACAGAAGGAAGGAAAGAAGGAAGGAAGGGAGGGAGGAAGGAAGGAGAGGAGGAAGGGAGGGAGGGAGTGAGAAAGAAAGAAATAAAGGAAGAAAGAAAGAAAGAAAGAAAGAAAGAAAGAAAGAAAGAGAGAGAGAGAAGGAAAGGAATAAAGAAAAGAAAAGCATCTGTCATTTGCCAATAGACCTAGAAAAAAAATGAGAAACTGTAGTAAAATGTCCTTACCAGCTACACTGGGATCTGGCAAGGTAAAGAATGTGTTGCTGGGTTTCTGCACAAAAGAATAGGACATGTGAGCACCACGAGGGAAGTTGAGTACATGAGTAAGCAATGGCTCAGCTCACTGGATACACTGGTGTGGACGTGTGCACACTCATGCGTATGCTCCTGTAAGGGGAGAGAGTGGTCCATATTCACAGACAGCACTACAAAAGACACTGAGAACCAAGGAGGAGACGAGAGAGTTTGTGTCAACTCTGTAAATTTACAGGAATTTACAAAGACTATTCTGAGGCACTGACTCCTTGTTCAAATTCCTTGTTCTTTGTGATAATGCTGGAAGTGCATTTGGAGAAAGGCTGTTGTTAGGTAACTTTGTAAGAAACCCATGATAGTGAAAAGTATTCTTGACATAGTTTGAAGATGAGGTTCCAAGTCTTATGTGTGTGTATAAATGACTTTAGACAGGTAGGACAAGTCCATCATCTGTGAGGGGCTCTTTCTTCATTTTGAAATTGAAATACGAATAATAGTTCTTTCACCACACAGAATACTTAAATTACAGATAAGTCAGTATGAGTAAAGCTATAGTGACTCAAACCAGCTTTAAGCAGCTTGCTGCATTGCATTCACCTTTAAAATAGCTTTTGAGATTATACTTATGTCATTTCCCCCCTCCCTTTCCTCTCAACCCGCGCCATGCATTCTGACCTTACTCACTTTTAAACTCATGGTCTTTTTTGCTTTCAATTTAGGTGTGTGTGTGTGTGTGTGTGTGTGTGATAGAAATATAACCTATTCAGTATGTATATTTGGTACTGAATAACTGATTGCTTTGCTTTTCTCTGAGGAAGATTATATCTCTAGCTCTCAACATTCCTCAGCCACCTGTAGTTTTGTCTAGGGCTGACACCTCCTGAGCTTTGCCTCTTGCAAAATTAGCATGTTTATTAGTATTACCTTTTAAGTCCAATTAGAGAAATGTTGGTTACTAATAAGGTATGGGTGCCACTACTTCACCCTCAGAGTTTTTATGTCCTGCTGGCTATTGCTATGGTTTATAGACATCATCACTGGGTAGAATTATTGGTGGCTTCCTTTCTTGGAACCTTGCCAAGAACTTTCTGGTATCATAAAAGATAATCTGAGCTTTCAGATCAGATCCAGTGCATGGGTGTCTGAGGCCCATGCCTGCATGACATCTTCAGCAACAGGGATTTATCTTTCACCTCTGAGGAATAAACAAGGGAAAAATCAGTAGCCTATGTTTTTAGAGTCTCTTAGGCACTAACCAACCATTCAGAGTAGGGCTTCTAATACCTGGTGTTGGGATTTTGGTTAGCTAGTCCATTGGAGCACTACATATGGGAAAATTTTATTTAGACCACATGAGTATATGTGTACAAAAACTAATGTGTATTGCATATACTTGCTTGTTAATATTATGCGTATATTCATAAACTTGGTAAGAACTTTGCTTTCACTCAAACATATCCCTTGGAAATGAGATGAGAGGGATCATTCACATAGCTCCCAAATCCAGCTAATGGGGCTAGAAATGCCTATGAAACATACTTGATATGTGTGGATCACTCAATCTAGCTACTGTTATTTCTTAAAAGTGAGGAAGAGTAAGACTCGTACATGAGTGTCTTTTTAAAAAAATCACTATCAGGTGAAACTAAGACAGGTCTGTAAAGTATACGTTAAGAAATATGGGATTTGCTTCTGGTCTGGACCTTAGGACTGAGCAGATTCCGGGGGCAGCTCTACCCCCAATCTCAGAGAACCCAGAGGAAACAGGCTCCCAGGAGCTCTAACCCAGACAGTATCTTAGGTAAGGAGATAGCAACACCCACCCCAAACAGAGAGTGACTGGGACCCACTAGGACCCAGACTTCACTCCTGGGCCAGAACACTGGTTCCTTCCTGTATGGGCCCGAGCAATGAGCAGATATTGAGCCTCAGCTCTAACCCCAGGAGTAACACTCATCCCATACAGTTCTGATACAACCAAGATTATAGGAAAGACAGGGTCCAGTCAGAGACAGGGCAAGTAGCACTAAGGAGATCCAGATGACAAAAGACAAGCACAAGAACATAAGCATCAGCAAGTACCAGGGTACTTGGCATCACTAGAACCTAGTTCTCCCACACTAGAAAGTCCTGAATTTCCCATATCACCAGGAAAGCAAGATTCAGATTTAAAATCACTTCTAATGATGATGATAGAGAACTTTAAGAAGGACATAAATAACACTCTCAAAGAATTTGAGGAGAACACAGGTTAACAGGTAGAAGCCCTTAAAGAGGAAACACAAAAATCCCTTAAAGAATTACAAGAGAACACAAAAAAAACAGTGAAGGAATTGAACAAAACCATCCAAGACATAAAGATGGAAGTAGAAATAATAAAAAAATTACAAAGGGAGACTACCCTGTAGATAGAAAACCTAGGAATCATAGTTGCAAGCATCACCAACAGAATATGAGGGATAGTAGAGAGAATCTCAGGTGCAGAAGATACCATAAAAAATATTGACACAACTGTCAAACAAAATGCAAAATGCAAAAAATTCTTAACACGAAACATCCAGGAAATCCAGGACACAATGAGAAGACCAAATCTAAGGATGATAGGTATAGAAGAGAGTGAAGATTCCCAACTTAAAGGGCCAATAAATATCTTCAACAAAATTTTAGAAGAAAACTTCCCTAACCTAAAGAACAAGATGCCCATAAATATACAAGAAGCCTATACAACGCCAAATAGACTAGACCAGAAAAGAAATACCTATCGTCACATAATAATCAAAACACCAATTGCACAAAACAAAGAAAGAATATTAAATGCAGTAAGGAAAAAAGGCCAAGTAACATATAAAGGCAGACCTATCAGAATTACACCAGACTTTTCCCCAGATACTATAAAAGCTAGAAGATTCTGGACAGATGTAATACAGATGCTAAGAGAACATAAATGCCAGCCCAGGCTACTATACCCAGCAAAACTCTCAATTACCATAGATGGAGAAACAAGATATTCCAGGACAAAACCAAATTCACACAATATGGTTCTACAAATCCAGCACTACAAAGGATAATAGAAGGAAAGCTCCACTCAAGGAGAGAAATTATACCCTAGAAAGAGCAAGAAAGTAATCCTCTTCTAATAAATCCAAAAGAAGATAGCCACATAAACAATGCCACCACTAATAACAAAAATAACAGGAAACGACAATCTCCTCTCCTTATTATCTTTTAATATTAATGGACTCAATTCCCCAATAAAAAGACATAGGCTAATGAACTAGATGCATAAACAGGACCCAACATTTTGCTGCATACAGGAAACCCAACTCAGTAACAAAGACAGACTCTACCTTAGAGTAAAAGGCTGGAAAACAAATTTTCAAGCAAATGGTATTAAGAAACAAGCTGGATTAGCCATTCTATAATCTCCAGTCTGAGAACACAAAGGGAGGGACTCATGGCTCCACCTATATAGGTAGTTGAGGGTAACCTTGCCTAGCATCAGTGGAAGTGGATGGCCTTGGTGCCTGAAAGTTTGGATTCCCTAGTGTTGAGGAATTCGAGATCAGGGAGGAGGGAGTGGGAGGATGGTGGGAGCACACCCTCATAGAAGTAGGAGGAGAGAAGATGAGGTAAGGGGTTTGGGGGAAGGGGGAATGAGAGAGAAGATAACATTGAAAGGTAAATAAATAGCATATCCAATTAAAAAAAAACAGATAATGAGTCTGGCAACTGTAGTTGAGCATTCGAGACTGTCAACAATTTATTACAGGGATTTTGTATAATTCTCAAGGACAAGGTATTATGGAAGAGGCCCATGAAACTTTAAAAGGGTTGGTGAGACATACTGTTGCTGAGACAAAGAATGATGCCAACCTGTGAGCTTGCTCAGTGCCCTGACAAGGGTGACTGGGGAGCTGTATTGGACATATGTTCCCGACCCACCTTTGCTTGACTATATTCCAGATGGGACAAGCTGTCTTGCCTCAAGTTTTTACACATTGTGGGATAGAGAATTGAAAAGAGAAATTATGTCTCTTGTATTCTTCTTAAAGGTGCCCAGCTGTTAGAAGTCAATAATTTACTGGTTTAGAAGTCAATCCAATATGGGAAACAACAGTCTACTTTTGGAAGACTGGATCTGGATTTTGTCAGAGAAATATTTGAAAGCTGGCTGTAGCTTTCTATGATGTTAGGATAGCAGTAAATAATGTTGGGACAGGATCTGGATTTCAAACAAGGGTTAGTGCATGTTTTAAGGCACTTTTAATTGTCAAGCTAAAATTGGTTTAGTCTCTTCTACAGCATTTATTGTAAATTGAATTGACTATATAATTTCTAACTATGTTAGTGTGTTGAAACATGGTATGTCTGTGATGGGGGTCTATCAACCAGCTTTTGCCTCACTGCCCTGAGTATTAGAAAACCTTGATTCTTTGAAAAAACTTGAAAGTGCTGGAAGGAGTGAGTTAGGCTTTAAGCAGAAGCAAGAGGGTAGCAGGCTTGATTATTGCTGGTATAACAGCTTTAATTCCATTAATTGCTAGCACCACTGCTTCTGCAATAGCATTGACACAAGGAGTTAAGACAGCTATTTTTGATAACCATCTAGCAAAAAATGTTACTAATCTATTGAGTATACAAAAGGATTTATATAGGTATCTGGAACAACGAATGATGCTTTATAACCTATTTAAATATCTAAAGGAGATTCAGGGTTCAACAGTTAGAAGCCAATCCAAGTGTCATGACAAATATCATTGAAGTAGTGTACTTTTGAAATTCACAATGATTGTCACTATAATTAGTAAAAAGTTTAAAGACATCTGTAGGATATTTGGTAAAATCCTAACACCTCTCTGGGTGTGTTAACTTTGCATAGTGAAATTATAAATTTAAAGAATGCTGCTCTATTGACCTTTGATGCTGCAGATAATGCTGAGAAAATTATCCATGTCCTCAGTTCAGTATTTCCATTCTGAACAAACCTCAGGAATGGGAGATATAGCTTGATCTGGTTAGCCCTTCTTGTCCTGGGAATACTTTTATTCCTGCCCATCCTGCTAAAGCTTATCTTTAACAACATCAACATGTTGGCAGCCAAAGTACATGGCTTAAACCTGAAAATGGACCCCCAGACAAAGTTATTAAATTAACAGGCTGGCAAGCCAAGGACAGGTAAGATTCTTTACAGAGCCTTACTAACCTAAGACACAGATGCATTACCTTTGATAATGCATATTCCATGATGGGTAAGGAAGGTATTCTTGTCAGAATGACCTAAGACAGGCTCAGTCTTGTCAAGGAAATAAAAAAGGAGGAGAGGTGGAGAGCCTTTAGGGCTGCTTGGCAAGAAGCTGACATGGGCCAAGGACAAGGAAAGGGGCTACTTGACAGGAATATGACATTGGCCAAGGACAAGGAAGTAGATTTCAAGCAGGAATCCGACATTAGACTAGAACATAGAAGTAATTTCAGGTAGGCATCTAAATCATAGGCTACAACATAGAAGTAATCTCAGGCAGGAATCTAAATATTAGGCCAGAACAAAGAAGTGATTTCAGACAGGAATCTAAATCGTAGGTTAGAACAAGGAAGTAGGCTTCATACATGAAAATGACCTTGGACTAGGATAGGGAATTAGGTTCAGATACTTTGGTCATCCTGATAAGCCCTTAGAAATAGTGATCAAGGGAGTGTTCACGTAACTGAGTTTAATGCCTTGCTTTTCCTTTGACTATTTGTGTTTATTGTATTGCTTGTACCTCAACTATTTGCATCTATTGTATTGCTAGACCTCAACCTAAAACTGACCTTAATACTTGCATGTAATCAAAATGCTATAAAAGTATAAAGGAAGAGGGTATATAGGATAGAGGGTTCTAGGGAGGGAAAATCAAGAAAGGGAATGACATCTGTATTGTAAATAAATAAATATCCAATAAAAAGAAACATGGAACTTAAGAAAGCACATATTTAATTGCAAATGTATTTTAGGAATTATTCTATGATTGGATAAAAGAGTTTAGGAGCTAATAGTGGTATTGGAGGGCAGTAATACTTTTTATTTTGCTCTCACAATGATTTTAGACAGAAAACCCAAAGAGGTACATGAAAGATGTTATGGCAAAATCACTGATAAAAATGACCTTCATCTTTTTTGATATTTACACTTGAAAACTTATCTCATTTTAGATTAGCTTGTGGTATTTAGTTTAAGCTGTGGTAGGCAGATCTGTTGTGCAATCGTTTGGATTTGAGGCCACATGTAATCACTACGACTCTCTTGCTTTATATAATTGTCTATTTGACTGAGAGTTAAAAATCAAACTCTCTCTTCAAGCTTTTTGCTCGATGGCTTAAATATATTTTCTGTCTTATGAAACATTTCTTATACTTTATTTTGCTATAAAAATATTGCTTAATTATATCATTTTGTTAGAAGACATATTATTTCTTTAACGAGTTTTAGATGCTAAGATAC
The DNA here is from genome assembly GCA_030674055.1 of Rhabdomys pumilio. Taxonomy (NCBI): domain Eukaryota; kingdom Metazoa; phylum Chordata; class Mammalia; order Rodentia; family Muridae; genus Rhabdomys; species Rhabdomys pumilio. The sequence continues at coordinate 73,733,882 of JANHMN010000012.1, read as the reverse complement.
AAATGTTATTTCATAGTTTTAAAGATAAATATGAAAGTGATGCAGTCTACAATGAAGAAATTGCTGGTTATTACTTTAAATATTTAAAAATCCATATTCTCAGAAGGGTTTCCCAAATGGTTATTTTAGCAAACATGACAATAGTTAAATATATTCAAACTTTAAATTTTCTCATAATACTAAATTACAAGATACTACGAATTCCTGTAATTAAAAGCTGTGGATTAAAGTAGTTATTTGTGTAGAGCTGAGCTGGCTACTAATTTTTAAATGTCCACTCCAAGATCTAAAAGTTACCCTCAAAAGTAATATGCTCTAAGATATTGAACATCCCAAAAGTCATGTATCAAGTTTGATATTCAGTATGGCACTTATTGAGAGGTAGAGTAAATCCTTATAGTTTGACCTAAGATTACTGGAGGCACAACATGAAGAGGATAGGGGGAAAACACTGGAGCTCTGTTCCTTTGCTTCCTGACTCTTAAGTGAGATATTTGCTTACCTTACACTCTAACCATAACATGTCTCATCAGATCAAATGCAATAGTCTGTCTTAGCCTGAAACCTCCAGAACTGTGAGTCTGAGTAATCTTCGTTAATTTTGAAATTTAATTTTTTAAAAGTTATTTTGTTATAGTAGCATATAATGATCGAGTATAATTTGAATCTCAAGAAAGCCATGCAACCTTGTAGAATTCTATATTCTTTAGAAAAGTAATTGTCTTCTGGACTTAGGGTCTATTGAGATGTGCAGTTTTCTTTCCAATGGCATTTGACAGATCACTGCCATAGCCAGGCATATGACATTTGCTTTAAATTCATAAGTCATAACATTATTTGTTGAATGATTTCACCCTGTTAGATCTTTTAAAATAACAATTGAATTCAACCTTCACAGCAGAATTAACCTATGAGTTTGTTTACACTAATTAACTTAAGAAAAACATGTTTTAATATCTGAAAACATTTTTTTTAAAAATCAGTATCTTTCAATGTTTAAAGAGATCCTAGACCTGTATATTACATACTTTTAAATGACATGAAAGTGATTTTTAAAACTTTTTAATTGTATATTTTATCTCCTTAGTTAATAAAAAATAAAAACTTCTAATCTTTAATTATGTTTCAAAAGCCAACCACAGACTGAACAGCTAAATAAGCTATAATGAAAATTAAGTTTAAATTTGCAATTAAAAATAATTGCTTGGTATAGAGGGAAGAAAAATACAAAACAGACCTGGGCTGTGGGCATAAACAGAAACTAATTAAAATGCTTGCCCTACTTCTTGAATGATCCAGACCTCATGGAACAGGCCTGTCATTGCATCTACTCAGGTAGCTAAGGAGAAAGCCACAAGTTCAAGGCCTGATTTCAAAACATCCTGGGAAACTTATTGAGCCTTATACAAAAACTAAAATCAAGAGAAGAAAAAGAAAGCAGAAGATTGCAATTTGGCAAAAGAGCTTACTTAATGAGTTCGTAGTTCAATCCTTAGCACTAAAGAGTAAATAAAAACAGGAGTTGATACTCATCTAACTCCTAGGTTCTCATCTATAAAGATTAAATGAGATCATTATTTTAAAGACCCTAAAAGACCGAAAGCATTCAATAAGCATCCTTTCTAGCCTGCACTGATACCCTGCAGCATGAATATATAGTGAAGTATCTCTTATCAATGGGAAAAATTTTGCACTCTTGAAAGTTCTTACTATTTTTTTAAGGATTCATTTATTTTACATATGTGAGTACACTGTCACTGTATTCAAACACACCAGAAGAGTGTACCAGATCCCAGTAAAAATGGTTTTAAGCCACCATGTGGTTTCTGGGAATTGAACTCAAGACCTCTGGAATAGCAGTCTAACCACTGAGCCATCTCTCCAACACAAAAGTTCTTACTAATCAATTAGGCAATTCTTTAAGAAAATTATCCTTGTAATTCTGCTTTGCTTTTCTAAAGAGTACAAGGTTTGTTCCATCAACTCAGTTGATTTATAATCAAGATTCAGGAGCATATGGTTTCCATCAAAACAGTCTAAAAGGAAATGCAAAAAGCTTTTTTCCATATGTCCATTGATGGTTTCAGGAAATGAACTGTCTAGAAGAGCAAAGGCTATGTACTTTGAACATCTTAGAATGCAAAGGCAATGCAAATGTTGTAACCCTTGGTGACGACAGTGGAGGAGATCTATGGACCAAAGTCCAATAGATGAAAAATTAAACATCTTACCTTTAGCTTAGAGATAAAAGTGAGAGTCCGTTTATGAAAAGAAAATAATGATAAAGGTTAAATGGAAGTAGTGTTAGGGTTGAACCCTTGTTAAATTTTACAACTTTCTCTCTGTCTCTTTCTTTGATTCTTTCCTTGTATGAATACTTGAATATTCCCTGAGTACATAATAAAATAAAAGTAGGAGTCACAGAAGTTTTATCCCTAAAACCTTAAATGAATTACCATGCCATATAAAAAGTTAAGTCATTCCTGCACTGAATCATCATGTGATAATGCAAGAATGCTGTTCTTTTACAAGTACATTGGTTAATATAGTACAATTTAATGATGAAAGAGATGACTAAAAGATGTTCACTACACATAGATAGGAATTATTGCAAGGTAAATGTGGTTAATGGTGATAGATTGTGTTCTTAAATGAAGAGTGGACATTTAAGTCACAAACAACTGTAGGTAATGTGATCATTACCCGGATTTAAACGTTTTATAAAGCACATGTACTCTAAAGTATCATACCATATGTGAAAATACATGTTGGTGTCCATCAAATTAAAAAAAATAGTTGATATATCTAGGTTGGGTATTGGGTTACACTTCTGATTGAGCATTACCAAACTTATAAAGCCTTTGATTAACATTTTTAAAAATTGTATAAAAGCAAATGGGAAAAGGGGGCATGGGATAGGGGTTTTCTAGGGAGGGGAAATGGGGAAGGGGGATGACATCTGAAATGTAAATAAAATATCCAATAAAAATATAATTAAATTTAAAGAAAAATAAGCTTCTTTGCAAGCTGTGCCTCCTGGTGTTATAGGATGGCCACTGTGGCCTCCTCACGTTCTAAGTATTCATGAATTGCTGGCCACTTTGCTCATGAGGCAGGACACAGTCATCACCATTAAGGAGCAACAGCATAACTGGCAGGCCTGGATAAAGATATTTCTTAAAACATATTTCTTCATGGGTTGTAGCAAATCAGCTCTGCAGTGAAAGTGGAGAAAGGAACTTGTTATTTGGGAAGCTTATGGTTCTAGTGTTACTTCCAAAGTGTGTTATTTGGAAACTTCTGAAAAGAAAGGCTTGCCCCTATTCTGACACATCCTGGTCAGCTTCCTTTGCCTCTCTGGAAAGCATTGTGCAACTTCTCAGCACTCGACGGTGAATAAGTGAGCAAGGTGAGTTTTCACCTTAGTGATCACTGGACAGAGTTTATGGGCATTGTGGATGCAGAAGCAAAATTAGAGAATATGTTGTACCCATGAGCCCATATGTCACCCACAGTGACACATGACATGTGTGATAGTGTAGTGAGGGAGGCAACTGAGCAAGAGGCTGAGATCCTGACTCTGAACTCTTTAAAAAAGCAATGCAGAATTTTTATAATTTTTCTTAGAGAATTACCTAATTGATAACAGTAAGAACTTTCAAGCATGCTAAACTTCTCTTAATAAATTGTTCACAGTATATTCATGAGACAATGGAGGAAGAGAGCACTGTTTACTCTTGATTTCAGTCTGTTGATGTCTTGCTAGTTGTGATGAATTCCTCCAAATTGCCTCAGCTATGAAATGATAATTCTTACTTTGTAGGACTTTTATGTGTGACAGTAAAATAAAGTGATATGAAAGCACTACATAAATGCAGAGAATAAGAAACAGGACATTGTTTATTCTAGGTGAAAAATATTCCACCATATTCAAATTTGATTTTATTATAATCTTCTCCATTTATGAATTTCATAATTTCTCAGAATAAAACAACTATTTCTAAGCTGACAGGCTATTATTGGCTATTCTTGTCCTAAGAGGTCACATTGGAAGAAAACGTCACACTGGTAAGTTCTTTGGAAGTCATCTATAAAATGTATCTTTATGAATAACATTATCTTACAAATAATTAATTACTGCTTCTATTACCTGATTCTAAATTAACATCATGATTTTCATGTAGTTCAGCCATAACCATGCCAATTCAATTTATTATTAAATTACTGTTACTAACACCGCTTGGTATTTTACTCTAGGAAATTTGATAAACCTCAGTCAAGTCTTCAACAAACATAAGAGAACAAGGCTAGTTTAATAATATCTATGATTTTGGTATTTTACTTTCATATTACAATAACATAAAACAATTCAAGCTGACCTACCCCAATAGACATTTTACAATATCATTTTATTTTATAGATATACTTTCTGATAAGCAGAGTTGATGGAACAGTGAACAGTTGATGGAACAGGAAGACAAGCTCCTATAAAAACCCATGGTGTGACTTAAGAGCTCTGCTGCAGGTGCAAGTGCAGTTGTTCATTCCACATTCCATTTCTCTTTACAGGAATCAAAAACTGAATAGAAGAATATGGCAAGTGCAAACTGGGGATATGATGGCGAAAATGGTAAGAGTACATCAAAATAGTTTATTTTCTTTTCTAATAGAGGATGTATTACTTATTTAACATTATGGTACAGCCACAGGTTAATGGTTGGAGTCATTCTTGAACAATTATAATATTCTTGTATGTATTTTTAGTAGTTAGTCTTTGGGCATGAAATGTATTTGGTATGTACATAGTATTTCTAACTATGATCATGTAGAGAGCATGATTAGGCCTATACTGTTGATATTGTGAAATATGCTGTCTACTAACATAGTAACAAAAGATATATTTTGAAGTATTGAATGCCATTTAAAAGACCTGAATAAACCATAATCTAATAAGCGAACAGTTGTTGAAGTCCTGATACTTGACATGAAGCATGCTGTAAAGTTGTGGTTGTATGGATGTGTTTGTTCATGTAGGTCCTGACCAATGGAGCAAGCTGTATCCCATTGCCAATGGAAACAACCAGTCTCCTATTGATATTAAAACCAGTGAAGCTAAACATGACTCCTCTCTGAAACCAGTCAGCATCTCCTATAATCCTGCAACTGCCAAAGAAATTGTTAACGTGGGACATTCTTTCCATGTAATTTTTGATGACAGTAGCAACCAATCTGGTGAGCCCAAAGACAATTATGACACTTGGTTCCTTGGAATTTACTAAGTGATTTTATTTTTTATTGAAAATATATTTTGCTCTTATATAATACACCCTGAATCATTTCCCCTCCCACTACTCCTCCCAGTTCCTCTCCACCTCCCGTCTCCCCCAGATCCACTCCCTCTCCATTTCCCTTCAGAAAAGAGCAGGTATCTAAGAAACAATGAAACAGGATCCAATAGGACAGGGCAAATGCCCTCATATCAAGGCTGGACAAGGCAAGCAAATAGGAGGGAAAAAGTCCCAAGCGTAGGCAAAAAGAGTCAGAGGGGATTCTGAAACAGTGCAGCATACCCATATTTTGCACATGTATTTGTGTATCTCAACATTGTAACATCTGGGAGGCATTGTGGCCTCTTGGAAGATGGCTTGCAGAGCTCCCAGCTCTGTTTTCTCTCAATTCTTATTAACATGCCGTTTGACCTATTCTGGCCATTCTAGAATCTTTGTGCTCTATCTGAATAAGTAACATTTCTTCAAAAGAGTATAGTATATTGAGCAAACAATATGGGAATGAAACCAAAAGGGCAAATAGTGTAAACAGAATGAAAGTAGATGAGCGCACTGATGAGACAGGTGATGCACAATTCCCCTAACACTCTAGCTTCTGGCATGCTCCTGGCCACATGGTCATCAGTGAAAAAGCTGTTAAATGTTTATTCTCTAAGAGTTCCAGTGCTGTAAAATGCAATGCTTGCTGTACTTTCCTCCAAATTTCTAATTTTAAATGGTAGGTACCTTAGAGGTCTGCCTCTCGTTAACACTAAGTTAGGTCTAGTGTTGGGATTGTTGAAGTAATCATGTTGCACAGACTCCCCAGGCTGGACTGTCATTCAGACAAAAAAAAAATTAAAGCAGCCTTGCTTGATATGCAGTCTCTCTTCATCAATGGCCAAGAGGCTCTCAACAAAATTTTCAAGCTACATTTTTATATCTTTACTAATTATATTAAAAAAAAGTGTGATGGAACATTTTTAATTAGTAGAAATTGCTATGGGCTCTAATACATACTATCCATGTAGCACAGTTTAATGAATGAATAAACATACAAATTAATGGAGACCCAAGGAAAGCCCTGTGATCATATAACTTGTTCCCTTTTAAATATGCCATTTTGGTAACATAAATGGGTGACCTTGTGGATCCTTTCCTCGAATTTGTATACACATCATCAGCTGTATTATTGATGCCATAATCAGGAGGGCACAGTACACAAGAGTGTCATCATCAGGAACATGGAATGGGGAACCTCAATGAAAACATAACATCGCCACACACTGCTTCCATCTCATGCAACACAATGTAGCATTGGTTTATGTTAAAGATGAACTAGGAGTCACTTGGCTAATAGTAACTCTCTTTCTTTCCAGTTCTAAAAGGTGGCCCTCTTGCTGATGGCTATCGACTCACCCAGTTCCATTTTCACTGGGGCAACTCAAACGACCATGGCTCTGAGCACACCGTGGATGGGACCAAATATTCTGGAGAGGTAGTGTGATATAATAATGAGAGATAGTTCATGAGAGTGCCCGAGAACCATCTCTGGTATTACAAAAGCTCCTATCAGAATGCTTTAAAGGGAAGACCATGCTGGTCTTTATATGTATGCCTAAATCCGTTAAATCAAACACAGCACACCATATTGGACATGCCACTGAGCTCTATTCACTTAACTTCCCAAATTTACCAGTAGCATGTATGTGTACAGACAAGAACACTGGCTTAACATTGTAGAAAGTTCTGAACTTTATTCACAGAGCTGCTGGGCGTCAACAGTTGCAAAGGAGGAATATGTA
>JANHMN010000012.1:73698253-73726800 GCA_030674055.1 Rhabdomys pumilio | reverse complement strand
AAGAAATATTTTTTAACTCTACTCCAAGGTATCAAAAATATATAAAGATAAAAGTAGAAGGAAGTAGTGGGGATAACTGCAGGAAATAAACACAAGAAAAAAATGACAAATAAATACAAAATACTATTTTATCAATAAATAAAATGTTTATTCTATGGAATAAACAGTAACAAAAAGGAATAATTGATTTAAGCAGATTTTGTAAAAGAAAACTGGCACAAATACAAAATGATATCAGAGGGATTGGTGAGATAGTTCAGCAAGTAATGGGGATTGCTTGAGCCCTTAGAACTCACACAGGAGCAAGAAAAACCTAACTCCTGTAGATTGTCCTCTGACCTCCACATATACATGCACATATATGTGCCCAGATGGGTGTTTAATTAATTAATTAATTAATTAGAGGGAGAAATTCTATTAGAAGTTTAGAAAATATTACATATATATATATATATATATATATATATATATATATATATATATGTATGGAAGAAGATTTTTGAAGTGAAAATTACTTATAATAGTACAATGGTAAATTCAAAAGGTTAGACAAAATTATAAAAAAATATAAAATTATAAAATAACCCAAAAGAGAAACCAAATAAATCAAAACTCTAAGAGTAAACTGAAAAGACAGTAAAAATATATTAATCAAAACCACATGCCCAGTTCAACTTATAATAAGGTATTCAAACTTAGAAAAACCATCAAGTAGAGCTGGGGATATAGATAAAGCATTTTTCATACACGTATGAGGGCCCACTAACGTGCCAGGTGTTCATGGTGTCTCACCTATAATGCCACAGCCTGGAAGAGAGAACTGCTTGAGCCAGCTGCCTAACTACACCAAACTTAGCTGAGAGCTCTGGAATCAAGTGAAAGACACAGCATATAAAATACTACAAAGAGCAATCAAAGAGACTAGCCACCAACCTCAAGTCTTCACATGCATACTCACACACCTGCTTGCACATATGAATGAGTACATATACAAACATGCAACCAAAACCACACACAGGTAAAGATGTGAAAACTAATACATTACAAAAAAAAAAAAAAAAAAAAAAAGGAAAGGGGCAGTCATGTAGTATCAACTAAATGTTTGCCCAGGTGAGGGGACAGACAGAAACCTGGTACACGAACTGGGTGAAGAAGATTGAAAAAGAAAATTTGCAACACAGCCTTTTCTAGTAAAATCGCTGAAATAACTCAAAATTCATTATAGCGAACCATTTGCAACAGTATATTGATAATTTTCATATTTTTAAAGTTGAATTCTAGAAGCATACAGATGGTGTAGTGTTAGAACATCTTTTAGTAGATGTGCTATATTAGCCAATTAAAGAGAAAAATTCATGTCATCAGCTTCTCCAACTGAAGCTGTTGTGTGGCAATCAAGAACAGTGCAGTTTATGTCACAGTCACAATTAACATTATAATTAGAATTTTAAGCATTCAACAAGAACAAAATAGTAAGCTAAGTAGTGGGAAAGCAAAGACAAAATCACTATGTGCAGATTATATGTTAAATGCATTTACCTGAAAAATTCGAAAGAGTCGGCTAAAAATGAAATTAATACAAAAGCTGAGTAGAACTGGTCATATAAAAAATAACATACAAATAAAACTTCATTTTCCGTGTATAGATACAAACCAATAAGAAAAATTCATGGGGATAAGTAAGAGTAAAACATAACTGATAGCCTAATTGGTGGATGTGTTTGCCTCTAAACAAGACACAGCATCATTTCTAAACAAATAAAAATGTTTCCTATTGAAAATTGAGTCTTTTGATAAATATGATTTACAGAAAAGTTTTAGCTTTTACTTTCCACCCACCAAACAAAGAGAAGATTAATGTCCAAAGCATTCATACAGTATTTTTCTGTCATTTGTACTGTTAATATTTACGATCATCTCAGTCATGAAACAGTACAGTAGAAAGATCAATTTAATGCAGCTGAAATGTCTAGATAACATGTACGAGGGCATATAATTCTATATCATGATATTTACTGCTTTTGTTTCCAGGGAAAACGAGCCCCATTTACAAATTTTGACCCATCCAGCCTCCTTCCTTCATCTCTGGATTACTGGACCTACTTTGGCTCTCTGACTCACCCTCCTCTTCATGAAAGTGTGACCTGGGTCATCCTCAAGGATAGCATCAGTCTAAGCCCAGAGCAGGTATCAATAGAATCGGATTTGTTTCTTGAGAAAGATCTCTGACTTTAAAATAATAATTAATAATAATAATAATAATAATAATAATAATAATAATAATAATGTCTATGGCATAACTGTTTCTACTGAATGCATGAAACAAACATAAGATTCTGCATTCCTGCTGTTCTTTATGAAGAAAAGCCAAAACTTGTTAGGTAGCAGAGAATGTCTGAAACAGTGAACACTCCTTGGAACTTCCACCATATCTCTTGGGTGGCCGAACTTCACAGTGACAGAATAGTTTTGTTTTTTTTCAGCTAAGGTTTCTAAATATCTAACAAAGTACCTTCCTGGTTCCTAGCAGACACTGCTGCTAGTTGGTGAAACAGCTCCTTTCCTATTGTTTCTCACAACATGACGACCTGTTGTAACTGATGTGTGTTAAGCAGATCCACTTAACACGGAGCACTAGTATAGGCCCTTCGCATGGATTAACACATTGAATCTTACAACCATTCCAAGAAGGAGATGTTATGTTGAAATAAGGGAAGTGAGCTGACATGAGAAAGCTGGTGTACTGACAGAGCCAAGTATCCCTCATTCAGACAAAGTACCTGGTGAAGAGAAAGGAAAATGAGTACAGCCTCCCACCCTTCCACTAAGAAAACCACCTCCGTCCTCAGTGGTTTTCTATGCAACAGTGCATTAACTTCAGTGGAAACAAAATGTTCTCTGGAACTTTAACATCTTTTTATCTTTTTAATGTCTCACTTCCCCCCCCCCAACCCCCTGCAGCTGGCCCAGCTTCGTGGTATTCTGTCAAGTGCAGAAGGAGAGCCTGCAGTTCCAATTCTGAGCAACCACCGTCCACCCCAGCCCCTGAAGGGCAGAACAGTCAGAGCCTCATTTTGAGTTCCAGCAAGAAGTCCTCAATTAGGACCTGACCCCTCTGCAGCAGCACCAAAATAAAGCGATCACTTTTAGAGTTATTTCAGTGCTAAGACAGTATACCTGAGAATTTAATCCATAGAACTAAGAAGCATTCATTTTAATTCTTGATGCTTAATGCAAATAATCTATACACTTGCCTACTTTAATCTTTACACATGCATTTGTGCTTAAATCCAACTTTTTTTGAAATGTTTCATAATTACAACTAAGCAATTTGTTCTCTTTCTGCTCTCTTCATTTTAAATGAACCAATAAAATGACTTTCTCTCTTCTTGTTGTCTATTGTGCATTTATTTAAAACTGTTAGGCTTCTCCTCCATCCACAATCATGAATCTTAAATGACTTTAATTGAGTCTTTTGTCTCAAATGTAAGCTAAGAGTAGCCAGGGTCAAAACACTGACACATCTATTTGAGTTAAGTTGGCCTCTGGATTTAGTGCTTATGTGTTAGTACCACATTCCTTTCATCTGTGTGTTCTCTAATTACAAAATTAAATGAATGAATGAATGAATGAATAAATAAATAAATAAATAAATAAATAATGGTGCTTTTTCATACAGCAAGATGGTGCTTCTGGACATAATTTCCACTTTCCCCACAAACATTAGTAACACCAAAGTCTTTCTGCCACCATTATAACTGACAAGCTTGTAAGGATTGTATTTGTTTCAAAACAGAAATCACTTGCCACTCAAGTACAAAGACTCTAGTTCAATCCCCAAAACCCATATGAAAAATACAAACATGGTGGCATAATTGTAAACCAGTGCAATTGGTTGGTGACAGAAATATCTTGGGGAATTTCTGGCTGCTGCAGATTGCTTGTATATGTATGGTGTGTGTGTGTGTGTGTGTGTGTGTGTGTGTGTGTGTGTTGCTCTGTGTCTGTCTGTTTATGTACTACATAATACACAGTTTTCCATCCATCTGTGTATTATGGGTTTTAGCTGCATCTGTGTATCCTTTAAGTTAATTTATTGAGTGAAGTGCATAGCTTCTGCTGAAGGCACATGACTTAAAGTGACTTAAGCACTGGGTCAGAAGCATTTGTAGGTCAGAGGCCAATATCAGCTGTAGTCCTCTTTTTTTTCCTGAATTTTATTGAGACAGGTCTTTACTGAGCCTGGGACTCAATCAGTTGACTAGATTGACTGACCAAGGTCCTCCTGTCTCTGTCTCCCCACTGCTGGATGTTAATTGAAAAAAAGCTGCCGCATCCAGTTCTCATGTGGGTGCTGAAGATTTGAATTCAAATCCTCATGCTTGTGTGACAAGTACTTCACAGTCATAATAATGCCAATTCCACTCCAATAATTCCATTTTGATTCTAAAGCCATTATCCTGAGAACCGAAGAGGTAGGAACATTAACTTATTTTGAGAAACACATGTTTAAAGAATTCTTAGTAACTATATTTTAATATTTTCTGGAAAATAAGCAATTTTAAAAATAAGTCTCACAGGAAGGACCTAGAAATTACTTGATTCTATAATGTGTGTTTTGTTAGTTTAATGGGAAAATAAAGCCCAGGATTTATAATGGGAAGGATAAAAATGTGACAGGAGACACACTAAAGTCACCAATCAGTTCCCCTTAAGCTTAGTACCCACAGGAAGACTCCTTCCTGCTCCTTCATGGGTTTTCCCCATGCTTCTTTAAAGTAGCTGATATATCAGCCATTTGATAGACACAGAGGAGTCCTGGGACTGTGTGAGGATTTCACTGACTTGTCTCCTGTGCCCTCTCTGTTTTGAGATACAAAATACAAGAAACACCTGTTATTTTAAAATATTTGGCAGTTAACCTTTTATGCCAAATTCCATGGGGTTCTCAGAAAGGTCTTGAAAAATGGTTTATTTAAACTTCAGTTTTCTCTGCTATATGTCCTACCATGTGCATCCACCAGAATGTGAGCTTCAGATGATCTTGCCTTTCAGAATAAAGTCAGCAGCTTAACAACTGTTCCTTCACTACAATGGAAGAATCTAGATCAGTGAATCTCAACTTTCCTAATTCTACATTAGGAATATAAGTGTCTGTATTTTCTTATGGTCTTACATGACCCCTATGAAAAGGTCATTTGATCCCCAAAAGAGTCACAACACAGCAGTTAAAAACTATTGATCTAGATGATCTACTGGTGTCTCCTCTCCTAAGATGAGAAGTGTACCAAAAGAATAAATAAATCTAATTGACTATGATGAAGAGAATTCATCTTTCAATATACAATAAAAAAATTTACAGGGCTGAGGAGATGACTCAGTGTGGTATGAATATGAAGACTAGAGTATGCATCCCCATGACTTATGTAATGACCACCCATGGTCCCAACTCTCAGAAGGCAGAGAGACATCCCTTGAGCAAGCTGGCTAGTTAGCTCTTGATCTAGTGAGAAACCATGCCTCAGTAAATATAGTGGAGAACAACCACAAAGATAACCACAAAGATAAACAGGCCTCCACACATATATACCCATATGCCCCTACAATTCAAGCATTCATATATACATATATGCATGCATGCATACTGTACAGACAAACAGGCAAAAAAAAGTCTATAACTATACAGAAACAGATACTGGAGCCATAGCACAAGCACTGGTTAGGTTGACCAGATGTAGAGTCCTACTTGTCAAAGTTTGTCTTCTCATACCCTTCATTTAAGGCACCATTTTTAGAAACGACCATAATTGAATTTGGATTATGGTTCATTTGGCCAAGTTGTAAAGAGATCATACATATAATGAGTATGAATAAGGACTTTTAACAATACAAGAAAATATGACACCCCCTCCAAATTCCCAAGTCAAGTTCAGACTATGTTTTTGTAAATCTGTTTCCAATCAGTTTTGAAAGGTTACACAGGTTCAAATGAAGCAAAGAAAAACCACACAGTCGTTATTTTAAGTTAAATCAGATACACCACTTTGACAAAAACATCATTTTGTACTATCACCATCCATCTGAAGCTTTCAAAAAGAATTGCAATATTCCCTTTGGGCAAAATAGACAAGAATCATATCAAAGGTAACTGGAGGCCATATTTTACTTATGTACACACACACAAACACACACACACACACACACACACACACACACACACACTTACAAATACTAACTAACTATTGGGAACCGCTCTGCCAAATGTTGGAACCTGCACTGCCAAAAGCTTGGGGGCCAAAATTGTTAGAGCCCACACTGCCCCAAGTTTTGGGGGGCTAAATTGTTTCGGCTTGTACTGCTGCTCCAGTCCTCGGGTCAGGGTTTAGCAAGAGAGAGAATGAGGGCAGATGCAAAGAATTGAGACTAGATAGAGTGTGATTCAGTCCCATTTATTCTCAAATCTCTCTTCCTAGTCCAAGTCCCAAGTCTCAAGTTTCTAGTCCCTAGTTCCTTGTCCCTAGTATCTCCAAGTTCCAAGTTTCCAGCACTCTCTTCTGTCTGCCTCTTGCCTTTTATAAGTCTCATTTCTTAAGTCACACCTTTAAGTCACACACACCCAAGGGAAAATCCTGGGTATATAAAACAAGATGTTATCAGAGAGTGTTCAGCTGTTGTAGGCTGTTGAAAACAAGTCTCTTGTCAGGGTATATGGCTCCAGATGGCTGCAAGGATGATAGCTGCCTTCTGTTGGCTCCCCACAGCTAACGGTTAGATGTGTGCTAATCCCGATCCTTGTGACCTAATGCACCTGGGAAGAACTTGGACCCAAGAAGACAGCAGTAAGGGAACAACTCATACAGTAAAGAAACAGCATCAGACTAGCCTCACTGAGAACCTACTTCTCAGTGTATGAGTATGTACCAATACTCTTTGGGGGGTGGTCAATCTTTCCCTTATAAGAATATAACTACTTAGTAACTCAAAGTATTAAAACGCTTTATACAAATGAGTTCAGTTAAACAAAGGAAGCTATGGTGAGGTTAAAAATGCCATAGATATCAAAGAAACAAACAGAAAAACTAGAAACATTTCTCACTATACTACGCATTCAAGCACTTACAACATCCTAGCTCACCTATATATCCAGACTGGTCCATCAACCTATATCCCTCTCGAAATCTTTCTCCATTTTTTGGGCATCTACATCATCACTAGGAAAAGAAGTCACTGCTTCTCCAATTATTATTCTCCATTATTCTCCATCCATCTCTTGCTATTGTTACAGGCTCTTAACTATGCCATGCATACAAAGTGCATTTCAAATACCCACTTTGTATTAAAACCTTTCACTTCCTCCTTGTTGTGAAACAAATTCAAAGTTTCTTAAAATTTTCCCTTAAGACCTAGCATGTGTTCCAACCTAAGATTCCAGACTCATCTTTAACTACTTAGTTCAAGTGTCCATGTTTCTAGCCATGTCTGTAGTCTCTGAACTAGCTACACTACCACATATCATGGTGTCTTTCACACCCCCAGTAACAGATTTCATAATGCCTATCTCCTTCAAGACTAAACAAATACCTACTTCAACCAAAAAGAAGCCCTTATTGCTATAGGTTATAGCTACATAGACCTTCACACCCAAGTAAGGAGAGTTCCAGACTGTATCCTACATTTGGAGTCCTTAACAGCATAAGAAAACAAAAACAAATTTACTGAAATACATATGATGTCTGTCTCTCAGCATCAGACACTAAAACCAGCATATCAGACCTGAATATCAGCTGTGGTGACTAACATGATCCTATCCAATAAAATATCCCTCCACTTCTCTAGACTTGTGTTCTAAATGAAAAGGGCAACTGTGACTGAGTAACTCAAAAGCTTCTGGGTTACACCAGGATGGATAATAAAGACTGACTAGGCTAGGGAATGAGGAAGGACTTGGAGTAAGAGTTGTTGAGCAAGAGTAAGACCACAGTCATCACTCTTGTTTGCTGGCACATGTGCAACCTGAAATTTGCAAATAGATTCTTACAAAACAAACTTGAATTCCCAGTAGAGAGGTGAGTATGCACTTTCTTATTTTCTTAAGTGCTCAGATTTATGGTTCCAGGACTTTTTATAAATCAGTGAATATTTACAGCAACTACACACTACGGCTAAGGAGTATTGTGCAATTTTAAACAACTCGCCCTAACCCTTGTACTTGAATATTAGGTGGGCTAGAAGTAATATGTGGCATACTAGTCCGTTTGGTCTCTAAATGAACATAGCTTGCTTGCTACAGTTGGGAATCATTTTCTTTTATGAAAATATTGAATAAAATTATTCAATTTTAACTGAAGTAGAAATTTCATTTTTAGATAATTCTTATAAGTTTTTCATCATTCATCTTATATTCTACCTTTTAAAATACACTACTGTGTATGAAAAGTAAATTTGGGTCTTGAGAAGTAGCTCAACTGCTTGTCTAACATGTGTGAAGAACTGGATTTAATCTCCAGCAGCATACATACCAAACAAGAGAATCAAGAACAAGAAACAAGAAGCAAGAGAATCAGTAGCTCAAGGCTATCCTTACCTATACAAAGTTCAAATCCAATCATATCATCAAAATATCAACACATCAAAACTTGCCTCAAAAAAAAGTTTTAAATTTTTTTAATTGTAATTAGAATTTTAAATTTTGTGTGCTGGTTTTACTGTTAACTTGTCAAATTTTGCTAAAATTTTATATACTTTGGTGTTTGTTTTGAGACAAGGCCTCATATGGAGGCTGGCCTTGAACTATGTACCCAAAGGAAGATTTGAATCAGGAGATCCTCTAGACTCATCCTCCTGAGCACTGGTATTGTGGAAACCACAAGTCCATCAAAGTACTATAATATTTTGGAAACAAATGTTTTGAGGGAATCAGAAATCCCTGTCAATAGTTAACAAATTATGTGAAATTTTTCATAATTAATTAATTTATTAAAATTAAGTCCAAAATACTTTTATTTACCAACTATGTTTAATTTTTATTTTATCCTTTATCCACTACTATTTCCCATCTGGAAAAGCAGCCCTTATCAAGTTCTTAACTCAATCTCTTCCATCTGTTTTAAACTTACTGGCTAATCCCATCTGGCCCTGGCCAAACATGCATAACTATCCATGTCGTAGTGGCCTCAGGGCCCGGCTTTTCCCAAGACCTCACAAGGCTGTTATGTTCCTCTAGTTCCAAAGCATCATGGGATCTCTGCTCCTTCCCCATGTCCTCAGCCTGCCTCCAATGACCTGAAAGTTCTATCTCTACTGTCTGCCCAACAATTGGCCCATGGCTTTCTTTACAGAAAAATCAAGAACTAATTGAAGAATAGGATCTTAGAATCACAACCTTTCCTTACAGCATAGCATTAAGATTGTTTGTTCATAAATATTTTCATGACAAAACCAGCACTTTCTCAACACCCAAATGCCTATGATAATGCCTGGCATATGGTAGGAGTGAAATAAACTGTTTAATAGATAAGAGAGAAACCTTGTTTGGGAACATGAATTCTTGAATGTGAAAATCCCCATTGAAATCTAGGCTTTCAGAGTGTGTCTTGGCTTCATTTTGATTTGTTTCTAAGAATTAATCTCATCATTTATAGGCCAATCCTCCTGCCTCCCATTTGCTGTAATTATGAATGTACCATGTCTTCCTGTGATGGTGTCTGTTAACTTTGAATTTAATTAGCTTCTCAGACCCATGATCTCTACATCTTTAAATTATGAAATCACCTAATTTACAAATTTGTTAATATGAAGACATTAATTAAAGGAATTGATAGCTTAATATTTATGAAGAGTCAACTGTGGCTACATTCCAAATGCTATCTACTTGATAAATAAATACCTGAATAAAGTCAGGTATAGTTCATTGAATTTCACACCAGCCATGGTTCCTCTGATCATCACAGCTGTCCTACAAATTATGTCTAAGTATTATCTTGATTTCATTATAAGAAATGTAAGGCTCCGGAGTGCTCTTGAGCTTGTTTAAAGACAGATAGACAGGATGATGAGAATTCCACTTTTTAAAACTAAAACAAGATGAGAATTCCAATTTTTAGAGCTAAATCTAAACCCCTTAATTCCCAAATAAAATTTCTTTGAGATACAGTCATGTTTTCAATACATACATGCATATATACATATATAATGAAAATGCAATTGTACTTTACAATAAATTTATTTAATTTTTCTTAAATTTATACAATGTTCAAAACTATTTTGAAAGAAAACTGTATCTTAAAGCAAAACAGCAAGTAATAGATTTTTAGAATGAAGTATATCACAAAAGTTAATATTTATTGCTTAATATCAATTAAACTTGTGAGCATGAGTATGTATGTCCTTAGCCTTCAGAATGTGATAAGTTCTTGAGTAGCCATGACTACTAAAACATTTTATAAGAACTATCATGTTTGTTCTGCAACATAAAAAGTACATGAGAATTACAGACACTGGTATAAAGGGAAATGAATGATTTCTATAAGTTATTTTTAGGACAGAAAAAAAATGAAGCCAATGCTCTTTTGTTCTAAGAACAAATTAAAAGTATCCTACCCATATAGCAAAAATATTATTAATAATGTCATGAGCTTTGAAGCTGTTGACACTGTGTTTTTCTGTTGTCAAATTTACAAAAAATAACTAAAGAATCCTCTGCCCCTTGACTCTGTATTCATATAGGAAAATGAAATTCAGCATGTGTGCCTACTCACATTAAAGGTGAGGGTGTTAAGCTTTAAGCCATGAGGTCTTTAATGTTCCACTCAGCCAGGCTCACCTACTTGATGTAGTTAGAAAAACACACAAGGAAACAAGTATGGGAAAGTAGAACCCTCACAAGAGACAGGTTGGTGAGATCCTACCCTTGAAGAAAGAACAGAGCGTAGTTTGTGTAGGTTGATTTGGTCAGGAGGGCATATCACATTATAAATGCCACAGATCTCTACCAACTCTGTGGAATGATCATTTACCAACAGAAAACTGAGACAGGATGCTAGAATTGAAAGAAAGATAAGAGAGAAGCCAACAGCACAGTCCCCAAACCTAGTATGTAATGTGTGTTTCCTGTATTGTGATGTTGCCTTTGTACTCCACATTATCCTGGCCCCATAAATTCACTAGATAGGCTTTAAGAATATATTTACTACACATAACTGTCATAGATTCCACAACACACAGGCTCATGTAAAAATATTCTGCTTTTAAGGAGAGCCACTCCAGAAAGAGAGAGAAAACAGACAATGCCCCCATGTTACCCACTCTCCCAACTCCGATGTTGAAATTCCCATGAAATCAAAGACCTGGTTTTTCATGCCATCATCATGTTCTTCCTGCTTTATACATGGTAGGTCATCAATAAATATTTGCTCATTGATGCAGACAGGATATTTGTCAATAAGATAATTCATTTTTGTTCTCATTGTTGGCCATTTTATTTTTAGGGGGAGAAAGGGGGCAATTTATAGAAATATGCATGGAATTCAGCAGAATTACAAGGGGAAAAATTTATTTAGACTGCACTGGTGTTCTTTATTATTTTCCATAATGTTTCATTTCCTGAACTTTGTGTATGGAATAAGTCCAACTGAAGTAATATGACCAGGAACAAAAAACATCAGATTACAGCTGATAGAAATGTGAGAGGGAAAAAGTATAGATCTCTGTTGTGTTTAAACTAATAAGATGTTTAAGTACTATTGCAATGGTTAAACATGGCAGGAAACTTTGTTTCCCAGCATTCAAGATGCTGAGACAGGAGGATCATGAATTCAAGGTCAGCATAAATTGCATAGTAAGATCCTGTCTCCAGGATCAGGGGTATGTGCTGAGGTGACAAATTTGAAAGAACTACATATGATTCCACTCAAGTTCCAAGATTGTTTAGTGAGTTTATTACCTAAAGATACTAAGACAATTTGTTTTAGAGTTAGATGAGAACTGGGTTGTTGGACACTTCAACAACACATTTAGAAGAGCTTGCTAAATATTTCTCCAACCATAAAACTTCTGGGATTTTTTTCCTGTTGGGTTTTAAATATTCTTTACTTACACTCCTCTAATCACATGTGGTAAAATGTGTGAACTTGTTTTTATGTACTGTGATTTTCTAGCATGTTTTTCATTTCACAACCTGCTAATCAGATCTGTGTTAGTTCCTTTTTAACCCTTTTCAGTGGGAGCATCCAGAAAAACAGAATACCTGCATAACTCAGCTTCTTTGGAGAATGTTTCAAAATTAACTTCAAAAACTACTTTTAAAGTTAGGAGTGGTGACAACTGCCATCATTCTAGCACTTAGAAGACGGAGGCAAAAGGATCATGCATGTGAAACCCACCTGGGCTACACACTGAGACCCTGGGTCAAACAAAACGTTCACTTTACAAATGTTCACATTTGTCTCTATGCTATAATGTTATGAAAATGTGATTTTTGAGGGTTTTTTTTGTTTGTTTGTTTTGTTTTGTTTCCAGAATTTGGCTTTATTTTGCAGTACAGTAATCATTTCGAGCCACTTTGGAACAGACATCATTGAAATTGAGGCTCTGTCAAATCAATACTGCATTGCAGCTTGGTCCATTGAAGAAGCCATACCTGTGATAAAAGGTGCTTCTGTATTTTTACCTGCTTTACCTTAAGGTTCCTTTCCCTTTCTCAGCAATTGTAGGTTGCAATACCACATACTGGCTTCCTCCAACTCCCTAAATCTAAAGTTTGGTTAAAAGTTTATACCCACATAAACAAAACATGTGGCTTTCCTATTTGGGCCCTGCTGTAATACTTGACATAACAAAGTAGAGAAAACTTTGAATGTTTTCAGAAACCAAAGGATTTTCAATTTAGACGCCCAATATCAGGATGGCACAAATTGTATCGATCCAGCTCTTGGGCAACATCACACAATCGCAAAGGCTACACTGATTAAAAGATACAAGTACTGTATCGATATTTTGTTTAGCAGTTCCTTCACTAGAAGAAAAATGCAGTCTGGTTAAACTGAACAGAACCAACCAATTCTGACTAGCCATTCCATGAAAACAAGTTAATACATGATATTAGAAAAGTGAAGGAGTATTCACTGGTATCGCACTCTTCAATCTCCATTTCGATCATAAAAGCAGGGCTTGCAATATTGATTTCATACAATATACATTATTTGCCAAATTTTAAGTTTGTCTTAATTACATAAAATGTACTGCTGTTAGTCTTCTCCATAAATGTCATTCTTCTTGTGCTTCATTTCTTCAAAGTCAAACTCAGATCCTGTCATCCTCTTATAGATATCTTTAATGTCATCACAGGTTGTCTCAAAGTGGGTGGTAGCATCATAGGCACGGGAAATAAAGATCTGACTATCTGTTCCCAAATCTTTAGGTACAAAGAGGTCACTGATGCTGACAAATTTTTGTTCAATTGGTTCCAAGAGCTCCAAAGCTGGTCTGATTTCTTTCTCTGGTTCCTTGGTCTCCACAGTTGTACTTACAATGGCAATATACTTGCCCTGTACTGCCACATTATGTGCAAAGGAGATCATGCAAACATAGATATCTGACTTACAGTTGACTTGGTTCTGTGGAATGATGATCAGGCAGGAGTTAGCATCATTGGTGTTCTTGATAGGGTGGCTAAGAATACAGATCACTCTAATTACCTGGCTTACTTTTTCAACCCGATCTTTTACATAGCTGGGATCACAGATGAGCTGCTTACAGCGAGCAATCTCTCCTTCAGAT
The DNA here is from genome assembly GCA_030674055.1 of Rhabdomys pumilio. Lineage (NCBI taxonomy): Eukaryota > Metazoa > Chordata > Mammalia > Rodentia > Muridae > Rhabdomys > Rhabdomys pumilio. The sequence goes on along the minus strand of JANHMN010000012.1, from coordinate 73,713,024 downwards.
TTTACATCAACCACTTTTCCATTTTGCACAATGATTTCTTCAATTGGTTTATTCAACATGTAGGTACCTCCATATATAGCACTTAACCTTGCAAATCCTTGTGTCAATTCTCCAAGACCATAAAGTGGACCATATCTTGCCAAAGACTCGATGTAAAGTCTAATTCTATTAATCGTATCACAACATGGCTGATCTAAATAGTCATCTGTTCTATACAGTGCAAGAAAATGGCGAGTAAAGTCTATAACATCTTGGCCCAAATCAGACTTCTTATACACATCTCTCATGGAGATCTTCTTAGGATCAACACCCTCAAAAGTTCTAGGATCTTTTTCATCAAAGTTGGCAACATAAACCAGGAACTTCCTGAAGTGGCGTTTCTCAAACAGTCCCATTAAGCTAGATGCCAGGGCTTCTGCTTCAGTGGAAGGAACCTTGTAGATTTTCCCTCCCTTATAGACGAAGCTCCCTTCAATCACTTTGAAGTCCATATAACAAGTGACCTCTGTGAAAAGCAGCATCTTCACCAGCTGACCATTGGTCATAAGGAACTTGGGAATTAAGTCAACATTCCAGTCTCTTCCTCTCCCCATTGATGCTGGTGGTTGTCCTGGTAATTTAAATCTTTTGTATAAATCTTCCAGTAGTATTATAGATGCACTTTCTCCTCCATAGTATGGGTTCTGATCCATATGAAGAACCTTCTTTCCATTCACTGACATTATGCGTGACAGGATACATTCCATCAGGCCAGTGCCCAGCACATCTTATTCCTCATTCATTGCGGGGGGGCGGGGGGGATGAGGGGAAGGAGCGCACTCAGGGGCTCAAAGGCCACTGTAGAGAAGGGAGTGAGAAGTCAGGCCGCTCTGCCCCCCCCCAGGGGGGGGTTAGGGAAAAAGTGAGGAGAGGAAAAACAGAGCTGAGTAGGAGGCAATGCTGGTCACAACCTCAACTGGAAGAGAAGAGCCCGGGAGGGGAGGGAAGGGAGGCCGGCAGAGTGCCGGGAGAGGAGAGCCAATTTTTGTGTTTTTTATTTAGATCTTTAAAAGACACACATGTGTGGATTTAGGAATTGTTCATGACTTGTGGCATTATAGCACCCATTAAATTATAACATCTGTGAGCACCATTATGTTATGGCACAGACCATCCCTAAACCTGTTAAATTCCAGTGTGTAAAGACAAAACTAGTAACCGATTAGGCAGAAAGTGCCTCTCAGATAATGCTCAGTCCACTAGAGCCACCAACCACAGCTTTGCTGAATACTTTCTGAGTGAGTGACATCTGTAAGAACAGATTTTGCCTGGCAAGATTTGTGCTCTTAGCGATGCTTTTAAACCTGACAGTCATCACTTAGGGCTCTGAATGTGGTGGTGATACCTCCCTAAATGCTGCAGTATAGAAACCTTACCCTGATAATCCTCTGGTCTAAAAAAGAAGATGGGAGGGAAAAAAAAGCATCTGGTGTGGAACCAACAATACTCCATTTTTATCACCAAACCAGCAAGATATGTCATTGCTGCACTATGGTAGTTATGCATTGCTAGTCTCAAAGAATTTAGAATAAATTTTACAGATCTTACACTGAGTATGTAGAGATGCGGGTACAACGCTACATTTGTGCAAGAAATGCACTTTTCTTTCTGATCAGACTTGTGAAGTTTCTGTCATGAGAAAGTTTCCAGAGTGTGTGGTGAGGAATGAGGGTTGCAACACAGGTTCACTATGTAAAAGTAACAAAACACAAACAAGCTTAAAAGATAATTTAAAAAAAAAAATTAAGCAAACAAATCCTATTTCACAGAGTATGAATATATCAAAACATCTCATCATATGCTATAAATACAAAAATTTTATCAGTTAAAACATGTATACATTAACTTAAAAATGTAACAATAACATAAAAATTCCTCAAATTTTCCTACTCAAAAAAATCAATACAAGATTATTCTTTATTGTATTGCAAAAGTTTATAAACATATATGTATGGGGGTTTAAAGATACAGACCGAGGAAGCTGTAGAGATGGCTCAAAGGTTATGAAAGAGCACTGGCTGCTCTTCCAGAGGACTTAGATTCAACCCCAGAACCCATATACTTGTTTACACCATCTCTAATTTCAGACCCAACATTTTTCTCTGGGTACTATATATACATGGTGCACAGACATATATTTAGGCACTCATACATATACATAAAACAAAAAAAAGAAAAGATGTAGACAAATATATGAGTGAAGAGAGATGTAGAGAGCTAAATGTGCAACTATATTGTATAGATTGATAAGACTATAGGGATGTTATATATTATTATCTTATTCTTTTTTATTGGATATTTTATTAATTTACAATTTAGATGCCATCCCCTTTACCCATTTCCCCTCCCTAGAAAACCTCAATCTTATCCCCCTCCTCCTTTTTGCTTTTATACTATTTTAATTACATCCAAGTATTAAGGTCAGTTCTAACCTTACAACTGTTAGTAGAGGAACTAACAATACAATAGGTGCAAATAGTCAAGGTACAAGCAAAGCAATAAACATAAAGAGTCAAAGAACAAGCAAGGCAACAAATAAAGTTCTGTGAATACTCCCATGATCACTGTTTCTAAGGGCTTACCAGGATGACCAAAATATCTAAGACTACTTCCCTGTCCTAGTCCAAAGTCATTTTCATATCTGAAGCCTAGTTCCTTGTTCTAGCTTAAAATGGAGATTCCTGCCTGAAATTACTTCTTTGTTCTAGCTTAATGTCAGATTCCTGCCTGAAGCCCATTTCTTTGTCCTTGGCCAATGTCAAATTCTTGCCAAGCAGTCCCAAAAGCTCTCCACCTCTCCCTTTTTTTTTTATTTCATAAACAAAACTGAGCCTGTCTTAGGTCTTTCTGACAAGAATGCTTTCCTTACCTGTTGTGAAATATGTATTATCAAAAGCAATGCATTTGTGTCTTAGGTTGGTATGGCTCTTTGCAGAATCTTACCCATTTTTAGCTTGCCAGCCTGTTAATTTAATAACTCTGTCTGGGGGTCCATTTTCAGTTTCAAGTCATGCACTTTGACTTATTCTTTTGTAAATTATTTGTTTTGTCAGTAATTTATGAATAATATTCTATATAGTAAGAATTTTGATTTTTTAAAAAACAAAAATATGGATATATGGTTTCATTCTAATCCCAGGTATGATGTAAACATAAATGTTTTCAGCCTATTTTAATAAACTTTCAACCTCTTCTCTAGCCCATCACCCATCAGAGGGAGTAGAAGAGAAAAGTTATTAGGATATGGGGGAAGTGGACCTATTTAGCAATAGTTCTTTGGGAGCACGTTCATTCTTCTTTGTCAACAGTTCAATCTCATACCAAACACCAAAAAAAAACCAAATCAGCAGCTGCAAACCAGTCTTTTTTGCAGACAGACACCACATATAGGGAACAGCTGCTGTACTTTAATCCTGAAGAAACCACAAGATTCACCAACCATCCCAAGGCAAGACTTCATAAGAGTCAAGCTACTGCAGGAACCTCAGGAGCAGTTCTTTGTGGAGTTTCTCTCTGGTGTCACCACTAGTTGAGATCAACAACACAATGTAAGTCTAACCAATACATGAATGTTGTTAGCAAAGAATAGTGAGACAGAGCAAACTAAATCAATGTTCCATCTCCCACTATCTTTGGGGTCATATTAATACTCTATCACATGTCTTTTCCTGTGTCCACTATACCAAAGCATACTTTCACTTGTGTCTGCCCCAGGAAAACATTCTTTCCCATGTCTGTTCCAGCAAAACTTCCTTTCACCTTATCTGCTTCAGGAAAACATTCTTTTACATGTCTACTTTAGCAAGATATTCTTTCACCTGTGTACCCCAGCAAAACATCATTTGACATAACTAACTTTCTACGGAAACTAGAAGTTTCCCCTTCAGTGTAGGGATATAGGGCTGCTTCAAAGAAGGTAACTATGATTTATCTTGTGCTTTAGCAGGATCATGGTTTTGCCAGCTGCAGATAGTTTCTGCACATGTGTGACATTTGGAATTCTGTGGACTTTTCAGAAGATATATAAATACTAGAGCTCCATAGGGGTGTATGGTTAGTGGTTAGTTACTATTGGTTGGGGGTTATTGTGATTTGTCAAGTAGTCACATGTGAAAAGACAAAAAGAAGAAATTAGATATCCTGAGGGCCAAGATCAAACTTTTCCCAAGGTACTTGATGCCCCTAATAAGCATAAAGTAGTCTAATGATAATGATTCCCCCTTTCCCCTCTCCTTTTTTTCTCTTCTAGTGTTAGGAGATTGAAAAGGTACAATAAAGGTGGAATAAAAAGGAACCCACAGAGAAGCCAAAAGTCTGACTACTTTTCTATGTCAGTTAATACACTTCTACAAGTATAATTTTTAGTGCCAAATTAGGTTTTTGAGGGGATTCGTGGACTGGGGAGATGGTTCAGTAGATGAAGTGTTTCCAATACAACCATAAGGATCTCAGGTAAGATACTCAGTACCTAAGCTCATCATGCATTTGTAACTCCAGTTTTGCATAAGCAGAAACATGTAGACGTAGGCTGAGATTTTTCAAAACCTGTTTTAATAAGGGTTTTCAAAGCCTTTACCTCAACTCCTCTTCTTGCCCACTGTTCAAAGGTAGGAAAGGAAAGATGGTAAATAAGACAGGAGGATGTAGACCTATTTAGAAGTAATTCTTTAGGGTGATTACAGTCTCTGTTGTTAGGATATCAACAGTCCAGTTCAGAAATGTCAGGATACCAAATGAGTGAGCAGTGGCTGCACAATCCAACAGAAACTACCAGACCTCTGCCAAATCAGTTCTAGCCAGCAGAAGTGAGCAGGACAACTCAGAATGCCAAGAGTTTTCTGTCCTGAATCCCTCAATGATGTGAAGATCAGCACAGATTTGAGACAAACAAAAAGCTGCAAAGCTATCTATCTAGGCAAGCACCCAGTCACTGTCACTAAGTCCTATTTATATTCTCTCCGAACATCACATGTCCTCTCATGAGTCTTGCCTCAGCAAATCACCACATGAGTCTGCATCACATGACATAACCAAAAATTTCTACTTCAGGCAGATCCCTGATGCTCACTGGACAGTCAACCTGACCCAATAGTGAGCTCCAGGTTCAATGACAGACCTTATCTCAAAAAGCAAGATAAACAATTAGGAAGACACTCAGCATGGATCAAACACATACACACACACACACATAAACAAAGAGAGAGAGAGAGAGAGAGAGAGAGAGAGAGAGAGAGAGAGATTCTATCAAGAGGTAAGCTATGCTTTATTCAACAAGTCCCCTAACTTTAATATGCCTTAACTAGCTCAATGGTTGGGCACTTCTAAACCTCCCCACAGCTAGCACACACTTCTCTCTGGTATTCCTGGCTTCTATATCTATATTTAATATTGTTATATTCATATTATATCTATATTTAATTTTTCTTGCCCTGTTACGTTCTGGGCAGCCCCTCATAGGGCCACATTCCCTTTTCACCTACATTGCTGGATGGTTTCTCTCCTGCAGTCTTAAATCAGATCCTCTGAGTCATGGCAATTCTCCTCTTTCTCACCTCTCTCTCAGTCCCTTGCTGCTCAATCTAAAAGTCCCACCCTGTTCCCTTGCCCAACCATTGGCTGTACAGTAACTTGTTATTATCAATCAAAGCCAACTGGGGGCAGCGATGTTCAGGTCTAGACATACAGCTTTTGGGAGCTGAGATAAGACAAAACATTAGAACCAATTCACAATACTTTCTTTTGTATGGGCAACTTCATAGTGATAATCTTGTAAAACAGACAAACAAATAAGAACACTGAAAAATGGCACGGTTGCTTTTGTTTTCTGAATGTACAGAATGATGTAAAAATATGCATAACTGAGTACTGGGTATATAGATCAGCTGATAAAGTGTTTACTTTACAAGGACAAGAACTTGAGTTCATTTCTCCACAATCCATGATTAAATAATAATAATAATAATAATAATAATAATAATAATAATAATAATAATAGGTCAGTTGTGTCTTATAATTGCAATCACAGCATTGTAGGTCCTTGGGGCTTGATGTTGAATTAGCCTAGCATACTAGTAAATCCCAGATGGATGAGAGATTCTGTCACAAAAAAAAAAAAATAATAATAAGTTGGGCAATTCCTGAGTAATAGCTCACAAGGTTGTCCTCTCATATCACCTGCACAGAGAAAGAGAGGAAGAAGAGAGGCAGGGAACTTTACTTTGAAAGTCAAGCCTAGGGATGGTGAGGAACACTCTTCCATAATATAATCATCCTTTCTGTTGCTCAGAGACAGTCAACCAAATATGAAGTATACTACTTTAATAAAGAGCATCTGCTTGTTAAAAAAGGAAATAACACTAGCAGAATAGTTTTATTTAGCTTTCCTAAATCTCAAAAGAAAACATATCCATGGGCCCATTAACTGAGTACAGCTGTCTGACCAACTTTGCAGGTGAGGTTGGTAGAAGGTAGCTCCCGGCTACAATAGGCTTTTAGGATCTTGCTCTCTAAGGTCATTTTTCCTCCAGTAGTATGGATAGACTCCAAATCTATGTACTCTCTCCTGTCATGGAGCCACAGATCATAGTAATAATGGCTTGGAGCCAAGCCTCTTCTGGGCCAGCTGATTTTCACATATAACTCACTTTCTCTGTCTCTTTCTATGAAGTTCCCATGTTGTCTTCTCTGCCATGCTTTGTCCCCCTTTATAAACCTGTAACTCCTTTCACGTACACTTTCCTTGTTCTCTGTTACAAACCATACCTTGCCTCCTTTCTTCCATCTATACTCTTTCTTGCCAGGTCACTCCTAGATGACTTGGCTCTTCCAAAGAAGACAAGAGTTGGAACACCAAGGATCAGAACATTACTGGGACCAATATTAAGACTCTAATAGTAGTTTAAAATTACAGAACCAGGGGAAATTGAAGGACAGTGAGAATTTATATTATGAGTGATAGACAAGGTGGATGGTCCCCATTGCACTCAATGTTTTCAAACTGCTATAAGTTCAAAGTTCACTTATGTGAAACATAACAAGAAATGACTAAAGTATCAGCAACTACTAAGGTGACACTAAAAAAAGACATGAAAAATCTCAGTGTCCTCATACATTGCTGATAGCTCAGCCACTAGGAGTCATCATTTTATGGTCACTCAAAAGCTGAATGGGGAACTGCCAAATGATATGAAAATTCTTCTTTTAAATACACATCCAATGAGTTGAAAGCAGCATTATCCACAATAGTAGAAAGATGTAAACAATCTAACTGTCAGCAGAGGAATGGGCACAGAAATGTATTTACACAACTGGCAGAATATTATTCAACTGTAAAAAGGAATGAAGTTCTTGTATATGTTACAACACAAATGAACTTGAAAATGTCATGCCAAATAAGCAAATCAAACACAAAAGGGGGAAACATTTTTTTTTTTGGACTATAGTTAGATAAAACATCAAAAACAGAGGCAGTTTCTAACTTGGTTAATTTCTTTCAACTGAACTATACCTTTGAATGAAAACCAACCTAGTTGTGTTAGCCAAACTCAAGTTGGTTAGGCCTATAATGTATTCCTCCTCAAATTTCCTGTTACTTCCATAACAACTTACAATAAACTTGATGCCTTGAAACAATGCAAATTTACTTTATTGTCTTACAGTTCTGTAGGTCAGAAGTCACACAAGACTCTCCTTGTGCTCAAGTCAATCAACAACAGGATAATTTTCTTGGCTGGCTCTAGGGTTGCATCTGTCTCTCTGGCTTCTCCAGATCCAAAAGCCACTAGCATTCTTTGGCTCATAGCTGGTTTTTTCCATCTTCAAGGCACATGATACAGCTGAGCTTTCTTCTGACTTCACCTACTTTTCTCTAACCATAGCAAGGAAAGCCTGTCACTTTTAATAGTCCTGTAGTTGCAATGACTATCTGTATAATCTGAGATATTCTAGTAACTCAAATTATGAATCTTTATTTATACCTGTAAAAGCAATTAAAGAAGGAAAAATTAATTTGGCTCAAAGTTTGAAGTTCATCGTAGTTGGGAAAGCATGGTAGCAGGAGCATGAGCGCCAAGGACCAACCTCAGCTTAGAGAAGTGTTCCTGAGAAGGGGTGTTTGAAAGTGGTTCATGGAGTACAAGCTGACAATCCTTTATTCTGCTCCAGATGGCCTGCTATATAGCTCAGCTCTCTGTAAACCAAAGCCTAGTCTTTTATTTACATATAAACTCAATCTCTACCCCGGGTTCCCTTTTGAATGTCCCACAAATCAGCATTATATGACTTAGACCCTTGATTATTTTCTTTCATATTTTTTTTACTATTTTTAATTAATTATTTTATTTATTTACCTTCTAGACGTTGCCCTTCCTCCCAGTTCTCCCTCCCACAATTTTTCTTCCCATTCCTCCTCCCTTTTGACTCTGAGAGTGTGTTCTCCCCACCCTCTTCCCTGGTGCCTTAGGCGCATCCTCTCCAACAAAGGTCAGACAAGTCAGTCCTCTGCTACATATGTGCAGGGGAGGAGGATGGAGGCTGGGCAGGGGAGGCTTAGTCTCTGGGAGCTCCCAGGGGTCCAGGTTAGTTGAGACTGTTAGTCTTCCTATGAGGTTGCCATCTACTTCAGCTCCTTCACTTCATCCCCTAACTCTTTTATAGGGGTTCCTGACCTCAGTCTAATGGTTGACTCTATGAATCTATATCTGAGTCAACTGCTGGTAGAGCCTCTCAGAAGACAGCCATGCTAGGCTTCTATCTATAGACACAACAAAGCCTCAATAATAGTTTCAAGCTTTGGTGCCCTCCCATGAGATGGATCCCAAGCTGGGCCAGTCATTAGACAGACTTTCCTTCAGTATGTGCTCCAATTTTGTCCCTGCATTTCTTTTATTTTAATATTTATTTATTTTATGTATATGAGTACGCTGTCACTGTCTTCAGACATACAAGAAGAGGGCATCAGATTCCATTACAGATGGTTGTGAGCCTCCGTGAGGTTGCTGGGAATTGAACTTAGAACCTCTGGAAGAGCAGTCAGTGCTCTTAACTGCTGAGCCATCTCTCCAGCCCCACCCACCTTCTGCATTTCTTTTAGACATGAACAATTCTGGGTAAGAAATTTTGACAGTAGATTGGTAACCCCATCCCTTTACTTGGTGCCCTGTCTACCTATTTGAGGTGGTCTCTTCAGATTTCTTCTACCCACTATTGAGCATTTCTGCTAAAGTCACCCCCATTGAGTCCTAAGAGTCTTTCACATCCCAGGACTCTGGGACTTATAGAGAGTCCCTCCCCATCCCCAAATCCCAGAAACTGCACATTTCCATTCATTTTCTTGGTCCTCTGGGCTTCTCTCCTGTTCCTCCCACCCCATATCTGACCCTGTCCTCTTTCCCCTCCCCTCCCCCTCTCCCATACTGGTCCCTCCCTCCCTCAGCATCTAATGATTATTTTGTTCCCCCTTCTAAGTGGGATTAAAGCATCCCCACTTGGGCCTTCCTTCTTGTTAAACTTCACGTGGTCTGTGAGTTGTATAATGAGTATTCTGTACTTCTTGGATAATATCCACTTATTAGTGTATACATACCACATACCACACACGTCCTTTTGGGTCTGAGTTACCTACTCAAGATCATATTTTCTAGTTTCATCCATTTGCCTGCAAAATTCACGATGTCCTCATTTTTGATAGCTGAATAGTATTTCATGGTATAAATGAACCATAGTTTCTTTATTCGTTCTTCAGTTGAGGGACATCTAGATTGCTTCCAGCTTCTGGTTACTAAGAAGAAGGATGTTATAAACATAGTGGAACACATGTCCTTGTGATATGGTGAAGCATCTTTTGAGTATATGCCTAGGAGTGATATAGCTGGGTCTTCAGGTAGAAGTATTTCCAATTTTCTGAGGAATCACCAGATTGATTTCCGGAGTAGAAAGCAAGTATATTTTTTTAATGTAGCAATTGAATTCAGAGATCTATCTGCCTTTGTAAGATAGGTGGGTAAGATCTTGCTCTGAAATTGCCATTTTCGCCACTCCTGTGTCAAAACTCACTCTCTTCCCAACCTAAACTATTGAACTCAGGAATCTGCCTGCCTTTTTAAGCACAAACAATAAACTTAGCTGGGTGGGATCTTGCCCTACAATCATTGTTCCCCAAATCTCTTTATCTCTATTTTAAATATCTTTTTGACAAGCTGGCTCATAATGGAGCTACCTCTGTCTTTTCAAGTCTGTAAAGCTTCTCCTATAATTTATATTTCATCCTTCTATTTTGCATACTTGAGAAATTATATATTCTTGAACTCATCATTTTAGAGTTCTTTCCCACAGATGTAAGGGCTATAGTGTTTTTCATTTTGCTAAGAACATTAGACATAGCCTTACCTCTCAGACTCATGCTGTCTCTGATTATCATGGAGTCATTAACATTGGCAGGAAGAATATTTCCCAATGGAAAAACATAAGGTAAATTGTGTATATTATTATACAAATAAGCCTCGTATCTAGCAACCACCAGCGCTCATGGAGGTGCACACCCTGCTTGCTCTGCTCCAAGGGCAAGGACTGTGTAACACATTTTCTTTCACAGCTACCATGCAGGACTTGGCACATGAGGCAGCTGTTCATACTGCATCCACAGTCAGGAAGCAGCATTGAATGCTGGTGCTCAGCTCACTTTCTTATTTGTATTCAGATCAGTTCTCCAGTCCATGTAATGATTCTTTCCACATTTATGATAAAAAAAAATGGAATTATTCTTTCCACAGTTAATCTAGACATTCCTTCACAGATAGGCCCAGAGGTTTGCTTCCATAGTGATTCTACACCCCATCAGATTGTTCATCAGGATTAACCATCACATCATCTGTAAATCCCACTGTTGTCTGTTGGTTAAAGTGTTTCCAGATTCTGAAAATTAGAATAGAGGCATCTTTCTGGGCTCTTTATTCTTCACAGAAGAATGCCACAGTTTCGAGAACTACTGTTATAATGAGGATGTATCTCTATGCTGTGCTCATTTTGAGGCCTTCTCTGGACATGTGTTCTAAAAAGATTTCTTCTGCTCTCAAAATTAACACCTAGTTTGCATAGCCACTGGCCAATGCATGTTCTATATTTATCAAGCCCAAACTGACCTTTACTGTCATTTCATAAGTCAGTTTTTATAGATTGCTATATCCTGATTAGCAGACTGTTTCAAGTGTGCTTATCCTACACTTTTAGAAAATGGTATTCAGAATCATCAGATGATTTAGACTTGTACTAAAAGGAAAGAAGGTGATACATTACACTATGTGAAGGTAATGCCATAGAAGGACTGGGGATCGACCTGGGCTATTGCATACAGTCTTTAAGCTCATGCTGAATTTTCTCACCACCCTCTTCTGACTCTCCTACACATCCTTTATCTGCTAACTATGTACCTCATAGGTGGAGCCAATAACTGCTCCCATGTCCCTAAAGGGAAGAAACAGCACACCATCAACCATAGGGTTGACTTTTGTTTCTGTGGAATCTTCAAGACCAGTACCCTTGGTAAGCACATCATAGAACCATGGGCCCCCTGGCCAATCTTTCAACATCTTAAAACATGATTCTGAATATGTGGAAAAAAAAACATAAAATAAGATAATTCTAAAATACCTTAAGGGTTCTAGGCCATCCTAGGGTAGTAATTTTAAATCAATGCAGGAAAATATCCTGCTTCCATAATACTATTGAGTTTATTGGGTTCACTCTACTTACTCTGTTTCTGGATGACTACTGTCCTCCTGACTAGAAGCATACACTGGGCAACTGGTCTCTGGACATCTCCCTAGTCTTATGGCCATGTGCCTCTAAGTTTCTTCCTTCAGGAATAATCATTGTCTCTGTACAAATCCTTTTGTGACCTCTGACCTTTACAAAATGCCAGTTGACTATTTTGGGTCACTAGTAGCTTGCATCACATGGAGAAACCTGAAACAATCCTCCAGACACTGACCCCAAGCCTAAGAGAGAGGTACATACTGAAATTAAAGCTTGCCATCTAACATTCTTCTATTTCTCCTGTTAAGTTCTGCTGAGTCTCAATATGTGAGAAGATGGCCGAGGTGGAGGCAGAGACACCATTGTTCTGCTGCTACTCTGGAGTTCTAGAGAGCAGTGCTGACAGTGATAAAGGCCACAACTCCATATGTATGTATTTATGTATGTACGTATATATATGTATTTGTGTATGTGAGTATATGTGCTTAATTATAAATGTGTATATACATGTGAATGTGCACATCTCCATGGGTGTACTTGTGTGTGCTTATGTATACATGTACATTTGATTACTACACATATGTATGTGTGCATGTGTAAATTCTACAAATCTGTAAATATGTGCATCTGTTTATGTGTTCATATGTATTTTATGTATTTGTTCATTTATTTATGTATGCATATGCATGTGTATTTATGTACTTCTACATGGCAGTGAAGTGCACTGTGGAGCAGCTACCCATGGCAGGACAAGGAGAGACTGAATGCCCTACACCCTGTAAGAGCACCCAGGATTTATGTCTCTGATGATAAAGCAAAGATTTGCTGTTTAAACACATATTGAAATAGTACAAAGAATAAATTATATTTGCTATCTTTATTTTTACTCATTAATCTTTTAAAATGTGACCATACACTGAATCACATTTAAAAGATTACATCCTAGAATATTTTTCTGTTTAAAAATCTTAATGCACTAATATGACTTTTACTATTTGTCAGTCTCCCTCAAAAAAGTTTTTGAACCTTGTCATGTCAGACTGTCATACTGTTTTGTATCCTAGTGCCCATCACAGCACCAGGCATACAACCAGAATAAAAGAAGGGGCAGTTGATTAAATAGATAACAAATAGTATAAACAGCCATTGTTTGCTTTTTGTCAACCAATAACCTATTTATGCTAATGCATTCATTCTCAAATATTCATCTAGTGATGACAACATCTGAGTGCTGTGTCACCTTTGAAGTTGCAGACATAAAATACACAGACCTCTGCCTTCAAAGACCTGAGCTGAGCACAAGTGGGAGCTGTAAAAACAAGAACAGCAGGCAGGATCATAAGTCAAACTCATTAGAGCAGAAATGAAGAATGCCCACTGGGGGCAGGTCAGAGTATCAAAAGGAAGTTCTAAAGACAGGCTACACTGGTGTTCCTTAAGAGAAAAAAAAACAAAAAACAAACAAAAAAAAAAAACAGAAAATGAGACTGGTCATAACTACACATGTCTGGAACTTGGGAGGCTGAGAACAATGGGTTACAAGTTCAAAACCTACCTGGACTATATATGTGCATGTATAGCGAGCAGAAGGCCAGTCTGTGCTACTGAGCTACAGCTTGGACAACTTAGCAAGACTTCTCCATATATAGATAAAAAGAACTGGGGATGTAGAGCATAGGCCTTCATTCAATTTTCAATGCTGCAAAACACGAAGGAGAGACAAGCAAATGGAGTGGAAGGAAAAACAGACAAAGAAGAGTAAGCCAACAAAGTTGGCAGAAGCATGGCTTAAGCAGTAGAATGTTGACTGGCTGACTACAGAGCCACACTGCAGGGCTAACTGTCCAAGAAATGTCAAGAATTGTGAACAGGGCATTCTACAAGCCCCGAGCCTCCAGTGCTGAAAGAATGTGTCCAGACTCTTGTGATTCTGTTGTAATTCTCTTAGGGTTCGGTTGGTGGAGCACTAAGCAAATATATGTGGAGGAGGAGAAACCCCACCAGCTCTATGTTCTGGAAGCTGTCACAATGGTGAGGGCTGACTGTAGATATAATTTGTAGAGTAATTTTCTTTGATTCTGATTGATGACAAGTAGTTCCATAGCACAATTCCTTCTGTGTCCCAGACAGACTCAAGCTTAAGTCAACTTTTCTCTGCAAAAAGACAAGTGGGCAACTTTAATTAGAATCCTAGTGTCTTCCATATCTTCTAATTAATCCACGCTTGCTTGCTTCACCCTGAAAGTTGGCATCTGTGTGTCACCACAGACTGAATATCTCTGCTCTATGAGAAGACAGATTAGCACCTTCAGACACTGTGTGAAATTCCTCAAACATTTGTCATCATACTGCCTGAGTGATGTCACTTGAAGGTGAAGAAATAGAACAATTGCTTCTTGTCCTCTCTGCTAAGCTTGAAGGCAGAAATGAGAACCAAGGAAGGTCAACTTTATTTACCCTTCATAGTACAAAGTGTATGTATGTTAGTCCAGCTGAAAATGTGTAAACACACAGCTACACCTAGTTTGTACTCCCCTGGATCTCTCCTTGTCTTGTCCAACTTATAAAAATCGAAATAACTTATCTCAACTTTGTAAGAGCAATATATATCAGAGTTTTAAAATCCCTAAATGATAAAACAGTACCAGTTGGTGGTGTAGAAACGGACATACAAAACAGTGTTCCTTATTTCCGTTTTCTCTCTTTGGTGGATTTAAAACTGTTATCTGTAAGAGTTAAAACACTCTAACTTTTCTCTAATGAATGAACAGAACCAATTGAATTATTTCCTATCTAAATTTCAGAGTCAAGATGTCAAACGGGAAAACTAGTTCTTAAGTTTGTGGCAGCTCCTGAAATTCCAGGCTATGAGTCTTGAAATTCTAGACTGGGGGGGGGGGGCTGTTCTTTTATGTGGTCCCTAAACACCCTTCCTGTAGAGGGCAGTCCTTGCCGAACGTAATCGCTGTGGGCACAGGGTC
>JANHMN010000012.1:73632796-73683553 GCA_030674055.1 Rhabdomys pumilio | reverse complement strand
TTGTTTTGTTTTGTTTTGTTTTGTTTTGTTTTGTTTTGTTTTGTTTTGCTTCAGCTTGGTTTGAAGAGGGTGGATCTACTTCTAGTCTAGAACTTTGAGGTAGCAAAACATATGCCTTTAATCTGGAGATTGATGCAGGAAGACGTATCTTTAATCTGGGCCACACCTTCTGCTGGAATCCTATATAAAGACATGAAAAATGGAACCTTTGCTCTTTGCCAGCTTGCTCTCACCTTGCTAGAAAATCTTTTCCTTTACTGGAATTAGAGCCCGACTTCTTCAGAATTCCAGTGTCTGCTTAAAACTATCTGAAACATCCAGGCTCACTGACTGAGGAACTTCTGGATTCTTGGACTTGCCCTTCTTATGCAGCTTTCGCTGTATCAGCAGGATCATAGCCTGAAACACATTCCTTATGTTGTAGTGACCCCAACCATAGATTTATTTTTGTTGCTAATTTATAAATGAAATTTTGCTATTGTTATGAATTGTAATGTAAATATCTGTTTTCCAGTGGTCTAAAGTAACCCCAATGAAAAGGTCATTCAACCCTCAAAGGAGTAGTGAACCACAAGTTAAGAACCACTGATCTAATAAATTCCCCCTCACTCTCTTTTATAGGTTCATTGTATATGTTTTGTTTCCCTAGAGAATCCTGACTAATAGATTCTTGTATTACAACACTTTGGGCTTTTTTTCCCATTCATTCAATAAACACATTAAAGAATACCAACCACTTTCAGTCCTTGAGGATCATCATGAAACTTCATGCCCCATTACACAAGAGTGTAAAATCCTACATAAGAGCAAAAAAGAGCTAATAATTAGACATTAATGTATATATTATGTGTTAGTTGTTAGAAGTCCGACCGACCACAGTTGAGAACAGACCACTCCAGACTACATGGTTCCAAGGGGGAGGAGGTTTATTCAGGAGATAGGGCAAAGGTGGGGAGAAGAAGGTGGAAAGATAAGAGGGAAGAGAAGTAGAGGCCGGCAATGACCACGTGGAGAGAGACGAAGGGAGGAGGGGACACAGAGAGTAAGAGAGTAAGAGAGTAAGAGAGTAAGAGATTAAGAGAGTGAGGAGGGGGCAAGCAGCCCCTTTTATAGTGGGCCAGGCCTACCTGGTTGTTGCCAGGTAACTGTGGGGAGGAGCATACCTGGCTATTGCCAGGTAACTGTGGAGGTGGAGTTTAGACAGAATACTAACATTATGGGTAAGAGTGGAGCTAAGAAAACTTTCCATAAAATCAAAATGACCTTCCAACTGGAAATCTTTGAGTGGATATGTTCAGTTAAGGAAATGCTAACTAAAGGGAACACTGATTTTGAAAAATATGATAAATAATTAAGAAGCTTACATAGGTGGAAACAAGCTTGCTAAATGTTCCATTTTCTCTGGAAAGCTCTGATTTTATCAACTGATGGACACTTTATTGTTTATCTTATATAAGCAATCTTAATTTGTTCATTGCCAAGAAAATATTTGCCAGTTACACAAATCTGGATATCCAAAGTTTGACAGCTCCTGTCAGAAATAATGCCTCATGGGGAAAAAAAAAGTAGTTAGCTAGCTCAGCTTCCAACTCAACAGAGTTGATGTGCTTGGGTGCACAGCAGTCCTTCACACTAACGTCACATTTGTTACACTGCAGATTAAAAAGGGAGCAGTCACAGGTTGAGATTGAAGACAATTCGGATTTTACTCTAAAAAAAATTCAAAAGATGAATTCATTGAGACGTACTTTAGGGGAGGAAAGATTGAGCTGATGGAGATGACCATCAATTTACTAAAAGAGGAAATGGGTCAAATAGTGACTACCAAGGTTCCAAAACTAAATTCTCACTGACTGTATGTCTAAGAAATTTTAAGGCAACCTCCAGGGTTGTAAGAAGACCATAGATGGCTGGTAAATCTCTTGCTGTGTTGTGTTCTTTTCTGTAATAAATAGTTCTACACAGAATAATCTGTTGAGAGAGAGAATGAGTACTGATAGACATAAGAAGCTCAGAGAAAGCTTGGAATGAATACATACCCTCATCTTCAGTCAATAAGACCAATTATTTGCCTGTATGAAGAAATGGGGAAATCAAAAGAACAGATACCTCTAAGTTTTAATTCATGAAGCTGTGAAGATTTTTGACAAAGAAAACTAATTATAAATGACCTTTGTAAAGTCATGCTTTGGTGTTGATTTGATAACTACTGTCACTGCCCCTTGTAAGCCAATTTTGACCTTTCAAAAATATATCTTGATTAATGGCTAGATAATATAAAAATAGCAAGACAACTAAAGTTTCATGGTTACTTTAAAATGTTTGGTTACAATAGTGGATAATGAGTTCATGCTTAGCATCATCTTGGTTATTATGATGCCCACAGAATAAATCATCAGATATCACTGTGTTCCCAGTAAAAAAGAAGTTTTTCCTTTTATAGTTTGTGAATTCGAAGTAAAATTGCTTAGAATGTATGTATATATCCATTTAAATAATCGCAGCATGTTGGGATTAGGGTCCCTATTTCCCTTTTTCTGCAGATTTTAATTTTCCAATTTGTAGACCAATAGGAGCTTTTTTTATAGTTGGTTCTTGCACAAAGTCTTTAGAAAACATTCATGAAATAGATTCGTAGCAATCATTTAATAATTATCAAGTAACTGATTATTTCTTCCAGAAAGACACAAACACTGGCTTTGGCTTAGTTCAGTGCATGTAAAGTTGTATTATAGGGCACAGTGTTTGCTTCCAAGGTCTAGGTTTGCAGATCAAGGAGTTCTGAGCCTGGAAGAATTGCACTTCTTTCTGACCTACTCTTTGAGGCAAAGGTCACAGTCATGATTTGTGTTCTTTATGCTCTACTACAAAATGGTGATAAATCACTGTTAAATTGATAGTATTTGCATGTGTACTTGTTTATTTATGTGTATGGGTGGTTGGCCTGCTTATATTTCTGTGCTCCACATGCACGCATGGTGTGCTCAGATTCCAGAAGAGGATGTTTGATCCCCTGACACTGGAATTATAGATCATTAAAAGCCATCCTTTGGTTGTTGGGAATTGAACCCAGGATCCTTTGGAAGAGCAATGAGTGCTCTGAAACCCTGAACCACCTTCCTAAGCTCTGTTAAAACCTATCTATCTTAACACCTAGCTATGTAACTTTGGAATGCATGAGCTAAAGTGACTTAGTTCTCATTTTAATAATATTTTATGTTTTTTTGTCTTTGTTTTCTTAAATAAATACAGAGTTAGAATAAATTAGAAAAAGCAATCAATGATTTACATTTCCAGCTGTACTTTATTTTCTGAAGATTTTCATAGTTATTCATTTAGAATAGTGTAAATACTATCTCACTTTGGTCATGAGTATAAACAATATATTAGATATTTATTAATAATATATAATATATTTTTGTATATTTATAAATATAACACAAAAAGAACACCTTTAAACAAAATAATATACAAACATGCTGTTTGTTGCTACAGTCTCAATTTCTATTGAGATATCAGCAGTCTTGGCCAACATTTTGTTTTTATTAATCATTCCATTCATTTACATCTCAAATGATATCCCACTTTCCAGTCACCCCTTCACAAGCCCCCCATCTCACAACCTTTCTCTCCTCTTTTCCCTTTGCCTCTATGAGGGTGCTCCCCCACCCACCCACCCTCTTCTGCCCCACCCCTTCATCTGGGGTATCGAACCTCCTCCATAGGACCAAGGGCCTCTCCTTTTATTGATGTCAAAGAAGGCCATCCTCTGTTACCTATGTATCTGGAGCCATGGATCCCTCTCTGTACATTCCTTGGTTGGTGGTCTAATTCCTGGGAGCACTGGGAGGTCCGGCCAGCTGATGTTGTTCTTCCTATGGGGCTGCAATTCTCCTCAGTTCCTCCAGTCTTTCCGCCAGCTCCTTCACCAGGGTCCCTGAGCTCAGGCTGATGGTTGTTAGCCAACTTTATTAACCAGAAGCACATGTATCAAACTAAGAATACAGCAAACAATATTTTGGCATTAAGTATCATTAGTATAAAATAATGTTGACCTCACTGACCACCTGAATGTGTCTCAGGGATTATCCTGGAAGTCAGCAAACCACTCAGAACTGTTGGTCCATGACATTTCCCTCACTGTCCAGAGGGTGGCAGTAGGTTTGACTCTGAGATAGGTGGCTTTGGCAATGCTCCTCAATAGTTTATCTTGGAGTAATTTCATAATCTCCAAGGTAGCATTTCTTTAGCAAGCAAATTGCTTTTGCTTTTACTGGAACAATTTAGAGCACCTGCTATTTCATCGGGGGAAAATACATAGCAAACTGTGCTAGTCTTGAATGTAATGGGAGCATTTACTTTCATCCATGTGTTTATTCACTAGTATTCAACAAATATTTTTTTACTTCACTTCTCTCCCTCCTTCCCCTCCTCCGTCCCTCTCTCCCTCCCTTCAACCATCCCTTCTTCCCTCCCTTCATATGCTCATCTCTCCCTTTCTTCCTTTCTTCCTGCCTTCTCACCCTCTCTTCCGTACCTATCCCCACATCCCACCCTGAGTAGCCTTGGCTGGCTGGAAACTCTTCATGTAGACCAGGCTGTCTTCAAACACGCAGTGATTCTCTGCCTCTGTTTATTGTCTTCTGGGATTCCTTTGGTGCTTTTGGAGTGACATATAAAGACAGTTTATTATAACAGTCTGTGCTGTTTGCTGAGTTACGTTCAAAGGCACCTAAGAAAACGGGAGACATTCAATAAAAATGACCTCCTTCTATGAGCTGTGTCTTCCCTTGGCTATGGTGACTTGGTTAAGCATTGAGAAGGAGATTTGTTTCTAGCCAAGGAAAATATAAATCAGATACATTTTAATATTTGTGAATGTAGAACCTGTCCTTTGGCACTAGTTTGGCTCACAAAAACAGAAGAAACCCAATCTATGCTTAAGACAACTTTCAAGGGTGTAGATAAACTGAGTCTTGATTTTTGACCCTCTGCTTTGCCATTAGAGCAGCCAGATTACTGGTTTTGTTTTGCTTTGCTTTACTTTTTAATTTAAAAAATATATTTTTATGTTTATGAATATTTTTACATGTATCTGTGTACTACATGTGTGCCCTGTGCCAAGAGAATTCAGAAGCACCTAAACTAGATCTGGAATTACAGATGATGGTGAACCACCATGAAGGTACTAGGAACTGAACTCAGGTCATCTATCTTCAAGAGCAACAAGTATTCTCAAGGACTGAGCTATCTCTCCAGCCTCTACTTCTGGTTTTTTCCTTTAATTGTGTGGGTCAGTAAACACCAGTGTTTGCCTCAGCTACTTTGAAGTTTCCATCATTCTCAAAATAACCCTGACATTTGTCCCTCCCACTCCGCACCAGTTGCAAAAACCTCTAGAGAGGAAAAGAACCTCACTGAAATGTATCACACCTGAAAAACCTTTCTGACTGCATTAATTTCTCTATCTTCTCCACAGTGCCATGCTACCCCATAAATACACCAAACTGAGAAACTTAGTATCTTATATTGATCAACTCTGTTCTTATAGTTTGGAAGATTTGACCTGCCTAAGAGCAGGATTCACTCTCTGTCATCTCTATATCTAGCACAGTAATTAGTTCATATCCACTAAGTCATTGTTAAATTTCCAGGGAATAGATGTGTGACAAAGGTCTTCCACAACTGGAGATTCCCAGCTCAGCTTCAAGTGACCCACATAAAGGAGGATCACCTCAATAGGTGACACTGCTGGGGAAATCTAGAGTGTTCTCCATATTTCTCTGCCTCAAGTAGGATTGCAGAGAGGAGCTGGGCCTCTCAATAAATAATGATGAAGATGGTGATGGTGGTGGTGATGAAGATGGTGATGGTGGTGGTGATGATGATCTCCAAGCATATTCCCCTTCAGCTGTGTGGCGTTGGCTTGTAGACAACACCAGGGAACACTGACACCCAGTAAGGAATGAGGACGTTTAGTGATCTTATTAATCTCATGGTTGGTCGCCTGTCCTGTCCTTTTTGTTTGATTGGCTGGTTGGTTTGGTTCTGGTTTTGCATTTTCCATTACTTGTGGTATTAATTCCAAGCATTTACACATTTACACATTCCATTTGAAATACTGAGTAATTCGTGCCTTCCTGTGGGGAAACTGACATCATGTTATATTGTTTGAATGCTAATAGTCTCTGTGTGTGTGTGTGTGTGTGTGTGTGTGTGTGTGTGTGTGTGTGTACATGCTCATGTATATAGCAGAGACCCTAAGAGGTGCATTATACCTTCAGTTCCTTCCATCACCAGTCAACCAACAGATGACTGGAATTGCCTGCATAAAGGTAGTTATTTCCATAAGTTCCCATCAAAATAGATGCCTTTGTTAAATTTTTTTTATGTCACACCTCCAGCAGAAACTTGGGGCTGAGTCCTTCTGATCTCAGGAAACATACACACCACAAGCTTTTCTTCAGTTTTTATGCTGTGAGCACAGCTAAGGAAAACCAACTGCGGTCCCCACCCAGAATAACTTGTACTAAAAACAAACTCATTGACAGGGATGTTCATGAACCCACACACTTCCACTGGGAGATTTGCTCTAACAGGAGCAAAGCAAAGAAATATGAGGCTCTGTCAGAAAGATTTCTCTCAACCCATGACAGGAGTAGAGGATTCATGGCTGGTATAATTCCTCTTTAGACAGTCAAACCTGAGGTCCCAGCCACCCCAGAGAAATACCTTAATCCAGTGCAATGAAAAGTATTTTTTACTTACCAGCACTGAAAATTGTATGCTCTTCATTCACTAGACAAAGCATGAAGACTGCCACAAGAACACGGAAAACTACAAGGGCTCAGGATGGCATCTTACTTTAAATAATTCAGGGGAAATGGCTTTGTTTTGCTTTGTGTTGGGCTTGAAATGTTTTATAAGTCTGACATTATTTCCTTTTAAACAGTGTAGAATATACAATCCAATTCCACTTGTTGCATATACAAAACCTTGCTACTGACAAGTCTTGTTTTCATTTTCATTAGTTTGGTTGAATCAAAATCAAATTATAACATACAATGCTTAACAAGCACAAATCCAGTAGGTGATGTGGGAAACCACACGGTATAAAGAGTCACATGAGTAACGTACAATCCTACTTAGTGAGAACACTACGACAATTTTAAAGCACTGACCTACCTCCAAGAGATACAGATAAGTAGATGATCACCAAGGAAATCAGTGCTAGATGGATGAGGTTAGCCCACTATGTGGAGACACAGAGCTGCATTGAAACCATGAGTTACCTATTAGGTAACAGGTAGATGTCATTAGAGTCACCACCTTCACACATTCCAGACTCTGAGAAAACAGACTTCCTTTTTGACTAGAATGCTTCCCACCATGTGTTTCCAAACTAAAGAAATACTTTCCCACCCAACACTGATATTTTTTAAACCACTTTTTAAAGTTTTCTAAATAAATACAGGATTTATTTGCTTCATTGATTTACTAGAAGTGATTTCTAGAAGTGAAAATAGCTAATGAGTCTGAATTCTTTTTTTATTAAATTATTTTATTTATTTACATTCCAAATGTCTCCCTTCCCGCCCCCCTCCCAGAGTTCTTCACCCCCCCCCAACTCTCTCCACTTTGGCTCTGAGAGGGTGTTTTCACACACACACATACACACACACACACACACACACACAACCATCCCCCTCACACCCCCCCTTTCCCCCTTCCCCCCCCCCCCACCCCCGCCCAGCATCTCCCTTCCCTGGTGCATCAAATCTCTATAGGATTAGGTGCATCCTTTCCCACCAAGACCAGACAAGGCAGTCCTCTGCTACATATCTGCCAGGGGCCACAGACCAGCCATGTATGCTCTTTGGTGGGTGGCTTAATCTCTGTGAGCTCTGAGGGGTCTAGGTTAGTTGACACTGTTATTTTTCCTATGGGATTGCCATCCCCTTCAGCTCCTTCAATCTGTTCCCTCTTTCATAGGGATCTTAAACCTCAATCCAATGGGTGGCTGTAAATATCTGCATCTGTGTCAGTCAGCCTTAAGTCATCAGGGAAATGTAAATCAAAACAACCCTGAGATTCCACCTTACACCAATCCAAATGGCTAAGATCAAAAAGTCAAGTAACAGCATACGCTGGTGAGGATGTGGAGAAAGAGGAACATTCCTCCATTGCTGGTGGGATTGCAAGCTGGGACAACCACTCTGGAAAAGAGTCTAGCAGTTCCTCAGAAAATTGGAAATAGTTTTACCTGAAGACCTAGCTATACCACTCCTGGGCATATACGCAAAAGAAGTCCCACCATGTTCATAGCAGCCTTATTTATAATTGCCAGAAGCTGGAAACAACCCAGATCTCCCTCAACTGAAGAACGGATACAGAAAATGGGGTTCATTTACACAATGGAATTCTATTCAGCTATTAAAAACTATTTTTAAGAACCTCTGGTTATAAAAAGGTGGATTAATAAATATTACCTTTAAAAAGCTTCCAAGAGATAGCTATCCTATTTTAATTGTTAAATTAACTTGGCTGCACTTCATTTCAGAAAGATGGCAGTTATCAAGATAATTAAATAAATCCTTTAAATATCCAGCTCATAAAATATTTATGGTATGTGTGTCTCCCTCTAAGTCTTAGGTTGTACTCTGCAGGTGAGAACACTGGATAAGGTGTTCATTTTAATCTTTGGGCTCTCATTTTATGTGACGGTAGACATCTTCATACAATTTACTCAAAATAAAGTTATTCTACTAAGAAGAATATGAAGATTTTTTCAGCAATTAACTTTACATTTAGAAGATGAAAGAGATCTGAAACAAGTTATTAAACTTAAAAAACCCAGGGACACAGTCTCACAAGATAGCAAAAGTATAACAAATATTCAAGTCTTAAGGGTGGTTATTGGGTTAATGATAGAAACATCTTATAATGGAAAAGCAAAAGGAATATGGCACCTGTTTTCCTTCACTGAATGCAAAAGAAAACCTCTCCAGATAGAATAGTCTAAAGTTAGTGCCAAATGGCATCTTATAAAATCATGTCACAATCTAACATGTACAAATGAGAAATAAGCTCTACCTAGAAAGTGCACAGAATGGCTTAGGCATTTACACAAGACTTGGTTCATCTTCTTCAAAGTGACAAAATAAAAAAAAAAATTAAAAAAAAATAAAAAATAAAAAAAACAGATATAGGATAGTGTCCTGCTCTGTTAAAACCCAGGGCAGGTGTGAGAACCTGTTCACCCGCTCAGAGCAGTTCTGCTGCGGTGGTATTGTGTACACTGCTAGTCTGAACCATGTTAATACCATGAGCCACACACTATGTCAGTCATCATCCTGGTGGTCATTAGCACGCTTGGGTGAATAAATTAAATGGAATCATGCCTTTAAAAGCTGTTCTTCTCCTGAGGAATCCTTCACTACAACTGTAGGTTACTTTAATCACAGGAGTAGCCACATTACTCTACCCTAATCTGTGTGTGTTTTGTCTTGTGTGCTATATTACAGTACATAAAATGAGAATCTGAGAAAAATATGTTAAAGGAAGTATATACTCTTGATTAATCAGAAAAATATCAAAACTGTAAGAACTGCTTGTTTAGGAATAATACCATTTCAAAGTGAATTTAAAGTTTTTATCAAATGCGATTTAGAATAGGATAGGCTCAGTCAAAGCCCACAGCAAAGTTTAGTGCAGTCTGAGGTTTGTAAGGCTGACATCATTGTCAGAAAGGCTGAAGCAGGTATATTTTGTGATTTTAATATACATCCAAATTTAGTGATTGGACATCCATTGGGGCAAATCTAGGAGTGATGGGCTAAGATATTTCAGACCTCTGGTTTTCTCTGTGGTGCCAAAAGTGCTGGGCAAGTGGAATCCACAAATGTGAAATTCTCAAGAAGTCATTAGTCAGAAAGTCTGCACTCCCTTGTGTTTGCTACCTCCATGTCCCTGTTGGGTTGATCCACTAGTAGCTGCTAATAGAAAGATGCTCTCACTCTGCGGCCCTTCAAGGGCTGTGGTGGACGATGATTGCTTAAGAGAAAAGCCGCACTCTCTCCCTCAGCTGTGCACAAGAGGCTTCGGAATCTGGCCAGCTGTGGAAAATTAGATCAGAATTAATTTATCATAGAAAGTCATACCGATTTTAATGAACTGCATGAAAAAGACAAAAGAGTTATAGTCTTTACTCTTCCAGCAGTTAAAAATAATGCAATGTAAAATTTCTAAGTTATAGGTCACAGATCATAAAGAATTGTTCTGTTAAAGTCTCTTTGCCATATAAGTAACAATGAATCCAAAATTAAGTATACAAACATTCTTCACTTGAGAATCAATGTTGTAAAAGTAGGTGGTGCTCTGAACAGTACAAACTGAGATTTGCAGAATGATTTTCTATACATTCTGTCTCTACAACATATATCTGACATATTTTATTACAAAAATGTGCTCAGCTATACCTCATGTTTGATATCCCTTTCTCTACATAATACATACTATAAGCATCTTTGGATATTAATAAGTATAACTTTCCACACTACTTGTAATTGCTGCAAAGCTCTATAAACATAGTCTGTTATAATTTTGATTTCTAAAACTCCAGTAATTTGGGGAAATTCAATACTGCTTAATAAGATTCAGCAAAAGTTTATAGTGATAAAGATTGGATAAATTCCCTGAAAAAATATATATACTGCATATACAACAAGGTTTGTTGTTTCTTTTGATTTTGCAGTGTTTTGATGAAGACAAATTAGTAACCTGTTAGGTTGAGAGCCTTTATTCTCCAGAAATTTTAAGTCCCTTAACCTCAGGGCACATCAGTTAGGCTTCTGTCCTTCTTCATTTCCCATATAGTACCAGAAAAGAGGAAGGCAGAGGAGAAAGCGGCTCTCACCATTAATACAGTACTTTACAACCATGGCCTGTGGATGAAAAATTTGATCATTATTTTCGAAAATGAGATTCTGTCATGTCTTTTTAAAGATATCAGACATGAGAATGAGGAGACAAATGATCACAACTTATGAATAGTCATTTTCCCTAGAGTAGATCATTCTAGTTAAAAACAGATAAGACTTATGAGAAGAAATTCCTGGTGAAATCCAGCAACACAGGCTAAAGTAACATTGATCATGACTCCAGTCCACATGATGGTATTAGGAATGCAGTTCAACCTCAAGATCTATGAGCTTCCCAGGACAATATGCCTCCCCATGGATGTCACTGATTGCTCAGAAGACACGACATACACACTCATACACACACACACACACACACACACACACACACACACACACACACACACTATTCATTTCTCAGAAGCTTGTCACAGATTCCTACCTCTGTATCCTTTTATCCTCACCCGTGTAGAACTGCGTCTTACTGTTGATCTTTCTTCTACCAGCTTGCACATTTGCTAAGAGTCCTAAGCCTTAGTACTCTCACCATCACCTGGCCCAGCCAGGTAGGAAAAGCCAAGCCCTGCTGAGGTTAGTTTCTTTTGGCTTTGTGACCTACCTGGCTGGCTCAGATATCTTATCCCTCATGGAGGCACAGGCTCATTCAGGCAGAAAACTTGTCCCCTTTTCAACAAGGCTGACTCAGCACCCAGCCTTTCTTGGCAGGTTTATCTCAGTACAGCCTGGAGGCTGAGTGAAGTGTGACCTGCTTTGCTGGTTTCCTGGGCCCAACTAAGATCTTCATTTTCTTGAATAGAAACCGCAGCAAGACAAAGTCCTTTGGCGAAGAGGTCTCTAAGTAATGTTGTGTCACACTTGTCTCAGCCATCTTTAAGAACCCTCCACTGGAGCCAAAGTTGAGTAATAATAAAATAAGCTCTCTTCTGGAACACAGAGATCCAGATCCTGTGCTCAAGTTCTTTACACCACGTCATTTTAATTTAATCCCCCAAATGACTATGATGTGCAAGTATGTGGTGGTCAGATAAGAGAGAAAGAAAAGTGGAACAACTTGAGCATTATGGAGAGAGATAGAAATAGAGATGCAAGGGAAGAGAGGAGTAGTCTGTTGTGAGGGCCAGCCCTGCCATTTGGGGCCATGGTGAGGTCCCATCCTGACCTGCTACTGAGGGACATGTCTGAGTCCACTAGACTTCTAGCAGGTACATAACTCACCCTGTTCCTCACTGTATGGTGTGCTCCGAAAAGCTGGCCCCATCTCTCACTGGAGGCAACACTCAGGAAATCTGGCCCTCCATCTCACACAGGCAGCACAGTGGAGCTGGCCTGGAGAACAGGGTGTGAGTAGCTGGCCCTAAGGGCACAAATGTGGGATAGCTGTTCTTGCCACTATTCTGCTGTGATATGGCACAGGCAAATAGGTGATATTCCCCTGCCCACCACCACCACCTCTGGCAGTCGGCAAAGCTACTCAGAGGGTCATGAGCTCAGGAGATCCAGCCCTATTCCTCACTAGCTGCATGCAGCACTGTGGAAAGCAGGTACTGCACAGCAGAGTTGACCCTAGCAGTGGGCGTGCAGGTGAGCCAGCCCTAAGAGTGAAAGCTCACCACTAGTCCCTCATCTGTCATATGGTGGCATGGGTACAGTGATGATGTCCTCCCCCCTGTTGTCCCTCATCACCTGCGATAGTCAGGAGAGCAGACCTGAGGACAGGATCAGAAAAGCTAGCCCTGCCTAATATAGCATTCAGGAAAGTGAGCCTGGCACCTTGACTGGGCAGCATAGTAGATCTGGCTCTGAAGACATGGGTGCAGGTGCAGGTGCCCTGGTGCCAAGGGTATGAGAGCAGGAGAACTGCCTCTTGCCAATGGCAGCATTGGGTGACCTACCCTTAGTAGTGCTGGTGGTGCAGATATGGGAAAGCCTGCATAGTGACCAGCTGTGTTGCCACCCTTATCTATATCCAAGACTCACCCCAAAATCTGTATCATCTATGAAGATTTGGGATTTATAAAAAGGCCAGTCCTGCTGTGTCAAAGTTGCTGGATCTGCAACAGCAGAATAACCAGGAGGAGCCCTGGTAAGGATTCAATATTGATGGTGTCACTGAAGCCAGAGATCTTAAACCAGACCAGTGGAGGGGATAGAGAGATGAGTAAAACTGGGGTGCATGATGTGAAACTCACAAAGAATTAATTTAGAGACAATGAAAGAGGAAGGAAGGAAGAAAGGGAGGAAGGAAGGAAGGAAGGAAGGAAGGAAGGAAGGAAGGAAGGAAAGAAGGAAGGAAGAAAGGAAGAAAAGACAGACATACTGGAGCTATGGCTCAAATGGTAAAGGCACTTACCACACAACTATGATGAAGTGAAGTGTGTTCAATCCCTACACACAAATAGGTAAAAGGAGAGAACCAACTCCATAGCGTTGTCCTTTGATATCCACATGCACAGTGAGGCATATATACACCCCCATACATTCACACACACACACACACTCAAACATACATTCACAGGATAACAAAAACAAGTAAAAATTTTTACAGAATTAAATGTTTAAAAAATTACTTTTGCTGAATAATTTTTTAAATCAATAATATAAGACAGTTTGTCTAAATATGAAAACACTGCACAACTGAACAATTCCTTCACATTTTGCATTTTTATAAGCTTTATATTTTAGGAAAAATTTAGATTTATAGAACTACTGCAAAGAGACTATAGATATTTCCCACACAACCCAATTCAGTTTTTCTATGAGTCACATCTTACATTACATGGTACACTTTCCATAACTATTAATTTGATATAAACTTGAAAACATTAATTAAAGTTTCTGCCTAGTAGTGACTTATACTTACTTTCTTCTGCTTTGCAGCACTGGGAACTGAACCCAAGGTATTACAGGACATTAGACAAGTGCTCTACCACAGATCCCAGTTCCCAGCCCATCCGCTGACATTCCTTTCCAGATTTTCAATCTCCTTTTGCTTTTGACAACCTTGACATGTTGGAAGAAGTCCTAAGTATTTTATGGTATGGCCCCCAAAGGGAGCTTTGTCTTAGACTTTTTGTTCCTCATAATTAAGTTGAAATTTTTTAAAGTATCCTTTTCTTTATTCCTTAAATCTTAATAGTGATTTGAATGGTTATTAAATATCTCCATCAGTCTGGGTAAGATGGAAATAGCTGACAGTGTCCCAGCTGCAGTCAATTTAAGCTAATATTCCAGAAAAAATTGCCAATCCATGGAAGCTCTAAAATTAAGCTATTCTTTCTCATACTCATACATGAAAAGTCACATTGACAATTTTAGTTCATTGAGCCTCAACTATAGCACAGTGGTGAATTCACATTTGAGGCAATTACAACCCCTAGTTTTGCAGGAAGTTACTTTTAGTAAGGTTCATTTTATTCTTTTTAAAGAACTATATTATATATTTTGATAATACTCTCTTCTAAATCACTCATGGATTGAAGAAAAAATGATAATAAAAAAATTTTAAAAAAACTATTTTCCAAGTGTCTAAAGAATAAAGATGTTCTTAAACTATGAATGGACATGAGCCATTTTGAATTTATAATAATTAACTAAGTTTGTGATGTTTAATAAATGAGTCAATGTAAAACAATTTATCAAGTTAAAGAAAGAAAATCAGCTCTATTAATACGCCTACTAAATCAGTAGAAGGTTTCTTTTTCCCTCATTAGACGATGGACAAAATTTATAGGGCTCCTGAATTTTTAATGTTTATTCACAAATGAATTTAATGTACATGATATTTTATCTGCACATATGTCTGTGCACCGCTCACATGCCTGAGTCTCATGAACGCCAGAAGAAGGCATTGGACTCCTTGAGATAGGAATTACAGACCATTCTGAGATGCCTTGTGGGTATTGCAGCTAGGACTCTTAAATACTTAGCCACCTCTCCAGTCTCAGGAGTCCTAGATTTTATCCAAACCTTCATGAAGTGTTTTAGTAACTATGCACTAAGTTGTTATTTTTCTTTAACCCTAACTACAAAGGCAACAAAGGAAAACACTCAATACAAGTTCTCACTCCAAGAGAAAACTTGTCTTGAGATGACCTTGGAAAGATTAACCTGATGGAGGTGAGGTGAATATTCAACCAGACATGCACAGGCCTAGAGTAGGAAGGCAAACTAAAACACTGCAAAAGTAACTAGACTTCATTGCTGTGAAGACTGTTAGGCCTAATTTTAGAAAGCTCAACAGATATGAGAAAAAAAATCTATTAAGAAGTTCAACATTCAGGAAGACATTTCTAAGGACTTAGGACATTCTAAGAATCTAGATCCTGTGGCTTATTCTAAGGGCTCAATAATCATGTTACAGAAAAAAGAAAGCCTGTGGTGCAGCTCAGTGGCCAAGTGCTTAGCATGAGCAAGGCCTTGTTTTTGATCCCCATCAGTTTCAAAGAAAAATAGCAAATTTAGAAAGAAAATGCCAGAGTAAATGCTTAACAAGGAGGGCACAGGTTCTCAGCAATATTCCCTTGAGTAGACCTACAAACATTTTGCTAACAAAACCCAAAAACCAATTTTCATTAGAACAGTAGAAACAAAACACTTGACAGGAGATCTACACTCATGTTGGCTCAAGTATCCAACATTTCCTCTTTTTGAAGCAGTTGAGTGCATGTTTCTCATAAAGTCAATGTCGGACATGAATGTTCACTTCTGAATCTGTGGGAACAGCAGTCTAGGGACTGAGGAGAGAGGAGAGAGTTCCTGTTATAAAGGCCCCTCTGTACTAGCTGTCCTCTCTGTACCAAGCCTCTTCTATCTCAAATAAAACAAGCAGCAAAACAAAAGACAAAAGCAAATAATCAGGCCTTCCTAAAGCTGTGACCGTTAATACAGTGCCTCATGTTGTGGTGACCCCCAAACATAAAATTATCTTTGTTGCTACTTTACAACTGTCATTTTGCTATTGTTATGAATTGTAATATAAATATCTGATATGCAGATATCTGGTTTGTCCCCTATGGGGTAGTGACTCACTTAAAGTTTAAGCACTCAACATTTCTGAGCAGTAATTCAAGTCAGGACTTAAACCGAAGGTCAATTAAGAAAGGGATCGAATCTATGAGCCACCAATGGTAGCTCACACTTGTAATTCCAGAGCCTGGGCATCTAAAGCAGAAAGATCCAAATTTCAAGGCTAATCTAGGCTACATAGAAAGATCTAATAGAAAGAAAGAAGAAAGAAACAAAAGGAAGGAGAGTCAAAAAGAGGGAAAGGACGTGAACCTCATCTAGTCCAACCATTTACCTAATTAATGAAAGAAAATGTCAGACTCCAAAATATGGCAGAAAGAAAAACAGTGTTTTAAAAATTACTTAGAAGTTTCCTCTGAGACCGCTACAATTATCTTAGAAGAATGAACATACCTGTTGAGAACTGATACTTATAGGTTGTTTTAAAACAATCCACGTGACACTCTCAAGAAGAGGTGGAACCGTCAGAGAACCAGGGTATGTCCAGTAGTCCCAAGATGATGGAAGCAAACATAAGGGGTCAAAATTTGTGAACCGTGTTTGTTTACCCTGAAAAAACAAAGAGAATTGCTACAGATAAGATATAAAATTAATAATAATAATAATAATAATAATAATAATAATAATAAAGATACCTACGCACACATGCATGCACACTTTCACTATGTTATTACTATCATCCATTAATATTATAGTAAAACAAATTTCTGTTTTAATTCAGAAAAGAACAGATAAAGTGGTGAATTCTATAGATTTATTTAATAAAGACAAAAGAGTGAAATATGATGGCACATACCTACAATCCCAGGAGTCAACAGGTAGAGGCAGGGGTTCATGAGTTCAAAGTCAGCCTGGGCTCCAGAGGGAGTAATAGGCTAGTATGAAATATGGAGAGAGATCTCGAGTCAAGGAAAAAAGAAGCTTATTTTACATAAGTAGTCTTTTAAGTAAGTTATAATTTAAGTCTTTTTTAAAATAAAATTATGGTATTAGTGCTTAAATCTACAAAGACTTATTGGTGATTCCTTTAGATAATATCAGGCTCTTCACAACTCTGAAAAGGTAAGTGATAATAAATTATTTCTGTAGTCTGGGTCGAGTAAGTTGAAACTTGCTTCTAAGAATGCAGGATATGATATGTCTACTGAGTAAGTGCTCAAAATTCAGGAAAGTAAAAAGATATTGAACATTAACAAACAGTAATTAATTTTACCTTTTCCTTTATGGAATCCAAAATGTCAGTGATCTTTTGCAGCTGAGGATTGTGTTCCCCAATCTAAAAGTGTAACGTTTCAAAACACACATAATTACAGGAGTAAACAAGCAATAAGCATTTCATTTAAATCCTTAAGTTTTCATTATTTTCTAAAAGCCAGAGTCAGCTCAAAGCCTACAGTGAGTGTAGAACCTCTACCTGACAGGTTGATTGTACCAGAAGAGTCTGAACAAGATAATATGGGAATTTTAGACTGCACTGTAGATTGGTTCCAAAGCTGATAGTAATAATTTCACATGTTTCAAACATGCATGTGCGTGTGTGCGCATGCATATGAGTGTCAGTCATATATATGTGGAAGTTCCAGGAGACCAGACAGAAGAGGGTGCCAGATTCTCTGGAGCTGGAGTTACAAGCCCTGGTGAACAATCTGGCTAGTATCTGAACTCTGGTCCCTTGGAGAGCATCAAGCACTCTCAATTGCTGAGCCATGTTTAAGATGCAGGTTAATTTGAGAGAAACTCTTTTTAGGAAGTTGACTGGCTATTAAACCAGCTGTGAATTTCAGATCCAGACTAACTGAGCTGCCCTCAAATCTTACATGAAATCTTAGACCTCCTACTTGCATAAAATTTGTGCCTTTCATTAATAGGAACATTTTCAATCTACCAAAAGGTTTAAAATCCTTTAAGAGTCAAGCATCTTCTTCTGCCATTCCTAGATCCTGTTACTAGCACCCAGACTTCATGGATAAAATCCTGGCTGCCTCTGCTTGGCACATCATTCCTAGTCTCAGCCTCTCAGCACCACTCCAGTTCCACAAGTTGCAACATCACACAGATAAAGAGGCATGTAAATAGTGCACACCCTGTAAGAAACTGTCCCCAGGCGTGATGGCAGAACTTGCTGTTTACATGCAAATATTTGAAAAAAGGTGTAGTACTCTTAAAAAAAACCAAAAAGCAATTGATCAGTATTTCTGAGATGATTTGCCAATGTGGTCAAGCAAGTGGCTCAAGAACCATGAAATTGAATGTTCCTCTGCTCTAAATGTTGAAGTCAGGAACCAGAAGACCCTAGGTTTCTTCTTGGGACTTTAGCTGTTACTTCTGCTGCTTTCTTGCTGGCATGGAAGTTGCTACTCACATAGTCAACTGGCAATTCAAGAAAAAATGTGACTCTTTCCCCAAACTATTATAGAACATTTTAGTGTTCACTTCAAAAGGAAAATGCTAGATTTAGAACTAGTTTGCTATTTAAAACTAGTTGAATGGCTATTTAAAATCAAACAGTGAGTTCTCACCTGTAGAAATACTCCTAGGACAGCCAGCCCATCAGACTCATGAGCTGCCTCTACAAAGCTGGGGTATTTGTCTGAATTCCAGTGGACAACATGGAGCTAAAAAAAAGAAAAAAGAAAAGAAAAGAAAACACACACACACACAACCTAGTTCAAACATTTGTATAAGCACAAGAAATGGAAAAGCTAATCAAGTATTGATATAACTCTCTGATGCTGAATGCTCAAGTGCCTAAGGAATCCTTCATCCAGACACTGACTTCATTTCCCCCTAATCTACTCTTATATAAAATGAGACCAGAAGGATTATGGGCTACTAGTTAGCTGTGAGTCAAATACCAGTTGTCCATAGAGCCTACTGAGGTGCTCGGGCTCTATGGGTACAAGAAGTCAACTTCCTATAAAGTGACAGATGAGAGTAACAAGGCTGCACTTGAAACTTGTGGGGAGTCGACAGAAGGCGGCTATCATCCTTGCAGCCATCCTGAACCATATACCCTGACAAGAGATTTGATTACAATAGCCTACAACAGCTGAGCACATCTTGTATTAGATACCCAAGATTTTCCCTTGAGTGTGTGAGACTTAAAGGTGTGATTTAGAGCTGAGACTTAAGGGCGTGACTTAAAGATCAGATTTAGAGATAAGACCTATGGGCGTGACTCGAGGGCGTGGCTTAGAAGTGAGACATACAAAAGGGAGAGGCAGACAGAAGAGTTCAGTACAATTTGGGACTAGGAATTAGAGTACAACTTGGAACAGAGAATTAGGTATTAGGCACTTGGCACTTGGAGGAAAAACTTGGAATTAGACAAGTACAACTTGGAGTTAGTTATTAGGCAGTAGGAATTAGGCACTTGGAAGAAGTAACTTGGAACTTAGAGGCACTAGGAACTAGGAACTAGGAACTCAAGACTTGGGATTTGAACTAGGAAGAGAGACTGAAGAATAAACGGGATTGAATCACACTCTGTCTGGTCTCCGTCCTCACTCTCTCTCTTGCTGAACCCCGACCCGTGGACAGGAGCAGCCCGGAGCAGTGCAGCCTCTAACAGTTTAGCCCCCAAGGCTTTTGGCAGTGCGGGTTCCAACACTGACAGAGAGGGCCTCAATATTTTGGCTCCCAAGTGTAGGGCAGCTCGCGCCGCAACAAAAACTGACCTGTTAGATGTTTCTCACTACAGTCTCACATTTTGTGGCTGGGGATTTTGCATTTCCCTATGATAAACTACTTTAGATCCAGTCACATGCTTTTATTATTAGATCATTTGTTGAATGATAATTGCATACATTTGTGCGGCAGTTTGTTTTTATGTGCAGTTCTGATGTAGGGATACATCATTCCCATGGTCATATTGAGCTGACTGACATAGGCAGTTTACATTGTCTACCTTATATAAATAGACTCAGATCTTTTGCCAAGATATGATTGCTATGGGTCAGAAAGTCAAAGGTATTCGAGCAAGAAAAAAGGGAGCTGGTGCTAGGAAGGAGGGAGGGAGGCTTGAGAACTTGAGACTCTTGAAAAGAATCTGCCTACTTTACAACATTCTCATGCAAGCAGAAATTTGCAAAACCCAAAGAAAGCCTACTCGTTAGGCCACATGGGCACCAGAGGATCCCAAACACCAAGGAATATGAGAGAAGGCAGAGTAACCACATTGACTACCACTTCGGTCTGCTTGAAAGAAGGACAGAGAGAAGCCAATGGGCAATATTCCATGTCTAGAAGATTTAGTTCCTATCGTAAATGCTGCTGGTGGGGCCACGTTATTACAAGCAGGGACCTGAGGATACCAAGGACCACCTCAGACAAGAATCCTTGTGGATCTGCTTGGCAATTGAAGAAAGGACACTCATTCAGCCTTCATGTTCAATCCACCCTCAGAACCTATTGTCACAGAGATGATTTAATATATTCAAGTAAATACTTTCATCTCCAGCCTTCAAAATCTTACTCCACATCTTATAGGCAACTAATATAAAGACTTTCTGGTTAGACAAGAATAATAAAAAAAAAAAATTATCACACATAGTCAACTATAAAGTAATAAAATAGTGCAACAACCATGTACAATCAAGGGAAGCAAAGCAATATCCAGACAGAAACATACAAAGGTGGATTCTGTGTCATGTTAGTGTGAGATAGTTGGGGGAGGAAAGAACCCTGAAAACATGATGATGAAATAAGGCTCCCATGGTTCAAGAGAGATAAAGAACGTTCCACTGTGGGGATGGGCCAGGGAGAAGGCTCAAGTTGTTTCAAATGGCTCTGTGCCAGCTACAACTCCTTAAATAGCTCACTTAGTGAGAAATGGCATCAGTGGGTCAGGAACAAAACTGGTTATAAATGAGTGTATAAATACAGAGAAGGAAGTCGCCTGTGTAGACATCCTTCTACTGGCTAAGCAACAACTGTTTGAAATATGATGAGAAACCAGAATAAGAAAATATGTTTTCAAAAAACTCCTCTTCTCTCCCACAAAGCCTTATAATACCTTTCAGGAGAAATTGGTATCACTTTTATATATTGGTGCTTTTTTTTCATTAAAAGTAAATACATTAACAAACTCATACTTCCTGACTAACAGAGACACTGATTTGAGATGAACGACAGGAAGCTCGCCCTCACAATAATCAGAATAAGATTCTTCCCTCCCAGCATGGTAGCGCACATCTTTAATCCCAGCATTTGAGCACCTGCAGATACAGGTAGATTTTTACAAAATTTAGGTCACCCTTATCTATACAGTGAGTCTCAGACCATCCAGAGCTGCATTGTGAGACTGTTTAAGAACAAAATAAAAAAATATATTTTTCCTTTTAGATGAAGTTCTTTCTAAATAATAGTATTATTTAACTTCAGCATTTTAAGCTGAATGTTTGTGATATGCAAAATATTCTGCCCAGTACTATGACAAAAATCTACCACGAATGTGGAAATCTGATTTATGCTTCTCCTACATTTATGTGTTATCTTTTCATCTGTTCTGAGATAATTCACTTACAAAAAGAAATGATTCACAGTTTGAAAGATCTCCGTATATGCCCCTGACTTTTTGCTCTCTGGCAAAGTAGCATATCACAGTTGCAGTGTCTGGAGGAGCAAAACTGATCACCTCATCACCAGGATGTAAAGAAGTCAAATGACGGGCAAGGTCTTACTAACACCATCAAAAGCACATGGGAATGACCTAAGGACTTCCTCTGAGGCGACTCCTCTCAGAGGTTCATCAGTCTCCCAATAATACTACTCTGGGGAGGAAGGCTTTGATACATGGGCTTCTGGGGGATAGCTCAGACCCAACATACAACAATGATGGATAAACCATAACTACATACAGTTTTCAATGTGGACTATTAGCCTGGTCTTTATATTTGCATGTGTATTGGTTACTTTATGTTACTATGATAAAGTATCATGAGTTCCTCTTTAAAATCCTGGTTTGTATCCACAGCTTGCTGGAGCTTGGCATCCTTGGTATAAGCAAGTCCTATTGGTGTGGCCCACCAAGTATGGCATGGGCCTCTCCAGTGTCTTCACAGTCTTGCCCAAATTACCATTGCTGCTCACCTCAACTCTCCCATAGCCATCTACTTTGTCTTCCTCCTTCAACATCTGCCCCCCCCAGCGGCCTGTTCTTCAGTCAGATATGTTTTAGATAACAGAAAACAGAACAGGTCTTTGCTCTGCAGGACAGGGTCCACCCCTCTTTTTCTCTTCCCAGTACCAATCCTATAAAGAAAAACCTTTCTCTCTGTGAGCAAGCTGACCTCATTCCTACTGCACAGCTCTTTTCCTTGCTACTGCCCTTTCCTGGGAGGGCACTCTGAGTCTAGATTTTTCTCATGGTGCTTTCTCCTTGATCATTTGGCTCAACTTAGATATCATCCTGAAGAAGCCTTTCCTAATCGAAAAACCACTCTCCAGATCCCACTCTGTCATACCTAATGAATGTCATTATAACAAAAAGGAGCACCTTGTCAGCAAAAAGTAAGCATGATAATGATCGTTTATGCTGTTTATCAGTGTTCTGAATGTTGCTCAGAGGTTGCATTAGAAACCTGCAAATGCAATCTGGAGTTTGTGCCCTTACAGTTTGTCCCTAAGTGCCACTGCTGTCATGTACAGAATGTGAACTTTATTTATTTCTGATTATTTGTCTTGATCAAACAGGCACAAAGCTGAACATAAATACAAATGTTTCTTTTCTCTCTGGCCTTTCAGAAAATCCAGCAGATAAAGTTTAATGACAAGACATGGGTTGTAAATAAACTCATCATAATGTTTCCTAGCTGGATAAATAACTTACTGTTTTCTGGTCTCTGGTTTCCACCCCACCCCCTCCAACAAGTACTTCTTGTTATTTTTGGTGTTATTGCCATTTGATTTTGTTTGATAAGATAGAATTTTATCATATATCCTAGGCTGCTGGCCTGGAAGTCCTGATCCTCCTGTCTCTGCTTCCCCAGTGCTGAGATCACAGGCATGTTAAGCTCAGTCTACTAATTTTAAATGTATAATAAATAGTAAGCTCTCTGGTTCGATTTAAGACTATGAAAGGCTCTGTTTGAAACTTTCCTGCTGGGTTAGTGAAACTGTTCCCTACACTGGGATGCCTGAGTAACTGAGGCTCTCCTGGGACTATGAACGGCTTCTCATATTGATTAGGCAGTGTGTGTGGCTTACCTCTGCAGCATACCTCACTCCATCTACCACGTGCTCAGAGCCATGGTCATCTGCTGACCCCCAGTGCAGATGGAACTGCCGCAATCTATAGCTTCCAGTAAGAGGACCTCCACGCAGAACTAAACCCAACACATTTTAAAGAGTTATAAAATAAATAAATAAATAAATCACATTTATACAGTCCCATCAAAACCCAGAACTTCTCCCTGAACCACTCAGGACATTCCTGTTCTTACAGATGTACCATTCAGTTTGCCAACAGGGATACAACTTTACATATACAAAGAGTGAAAAGGAAATAGAAACCACCATTAGATACTTGGAAAATCACAACATACCCACAGACAGCAAAGAGAAAAGATTAGAATTCTCAAAACTAAAAATCCACTCTGTTTAACTGAGAGCAAGACAAAGTTTCTGAGTAAGAATTTTAAATACAACAAAACGAAACAAAACCGTTCAGTGGTAGCTCGGGAGAACCAAATAGACTGTATGATTAGACACAGGCTCTGCAGGGTCTTCTTAGACAAACTCTACCATAGGAGAGAGGGATGTAACCCCCTAAGACTGCTGTGAAAATAGAAGAAATGTGTGCAAGACACTTGCCTTCACCTAGGACACAACAGCACTAGAGATGTGCTACCTATTGCTACCATTGCACGGTTGTTGCTATAACTATAAAGACT
Source organism: Rhabdomys pumilio (assembly GCA_030674055.1). NCBI lineage: Eukaryota > Metazoa > Chordata > Mammalia > Rodentia > Muridae > Rhabdomys > Rhabdomys pumilio. The sequence goes on along the minus strand of JANHMN010000012.1, from coordinate 73,659,696 downwards.
GTCCTTAGACTCTACATTTGTGAGGAAGAAATTAAAGATTTTTTTTAAAACTCCATGATGTCTATTAGTCACTTTGGTGAAGTAAATTTCAGTGTTTTTCCTCAGTAAATATTATCTCTAAAACAGCCCTAAACTAGGTGTGGTGGCACACACCTATAATATTGGCACCCTGGGCTAACCAGTGCGCTAGCCTGTGCAACAAACTTAAGAACAAGAAAGGAAAGGAGGAAGGAAATGAGGGAGGGAAGAAAGGGAGGGGTGAAAGGAGGAGAATGAAGAAGAAAGGAGAAAAAGAGAGGAGAGTCCTAAACTATTTCTACCTAATTCAGTTGTCTGCTGAAGGCACAGGGATGGAAAGGAAACATTATATGCTGGTTAAATACAACATAATCATAACTAAACTCCAGCATACAACCGAATTGTGTTCGAAAAGGGATACACAGAATTAACAGATATTTAAATTACTCTTCAGTGTCTTAAATTTCAAAATGCATCTATCCACCTTATATAAGAGAGATTTCCTTATAATTCATAAAGGTGGAGTAGGAGAGATGACTCAGCAGTCAAGTGTGCTTACAGCTCTTCCAGAGGACCAAGTTCAGGTCTCAGCACCCATGTCAGATGGTACACACACACACACACACACACACACACACACACGCACACAAATAAATATTTTCAAACATCATAACAGCAAAAAAAACTCTATGAACAGTGAAAAAGAGGAGACCACAATTTCGGTCAGTCTGTGTGAAACGGTACTTTTACTGTTTCTCCTTGTACTGGGCTGCATGTATGAAAGAGGCTGAGATCCTGCTATCACCACCTCCTAGCATAGTAACTGTCAGAGGAGATGCACAAATATCTGATGAATAAATAGATAAGATATTTGATTTGTCTTTAAACAGTTTCAGCATGATTTCCCCGAGGGACACTAGTAATGTGTTCATTTATACAGCCCGAATTGATGGAGGATGGAATGGCAGCTAAAAGAAAGCAGTCAAGGGCTCTATTGTGCTTTTTTTTCTTCTTGCTGTTGCATAACAAAATCTGAGCTGGGTGAAAAGTCATTCCCTTGCAGCTAGAAAGGAGATTAGAGAGCTTGAAAGCGGAATTGACTTTGGGAGGAGACTCAGGCATGCTGGCTCTGGAAAAAGAAAATGATACAAAAGAAAGTGATACACTTTGTTAGGGAGGCATCCAAGAATAATGGCAGTAGAGGTCACTGTTAAAGTTAGATTAGCAGGCTTTGTCTGGATAAGCAGCATGGATTATTTTACAGGTTCCATATTCATTCTGCACGGGTCAGTATTTCAATGAGTTTATAACAAGCAAATGTCTAATTGTGAAAAGGACCATTCCGTTGGAATGATTCTCCCAAAACATCAGATGAGCTTAAAACATCTAGGTTTTTATGGAAAGCTAGTCTGTGGATTTCTTTTTGGTTTAGACAGACTGACTCATCACTCTCCTACATCAGTCTCATTGTCAGAACTTGCCCAACAATGGAGTCCTGTAAGAATTCTGAGCACTTGTGAGAAAACTCCAAGAAAATAAGAGTCTTGTGGCCTCAGTTTCTTCAAAAATACAAAACTGTTCTTGGAATCTGTTTATGTACTTCTTCTTCCAGTTGTAGTGGATGAGAGTGAGTTTACTTAAAATTACTCATTATTGCTTGCTATTGTGATCCTCTACATGCCTGTATGAAAAAACATGTTTTCCCAAGTGAGGTTTGCACACCATATGTGGCTTGCCCTTGTAATCAGATGCTTTACTCACATGACTTCAACATCAGAGTAAAAATTGTATGAATTGTATGATGCTCTGAATAAAGTTGGCTGTTTCATGAGATTTTAGTCTGCCTCATTTATCAGCTCCATTCTCTCCAGGCCCACTACCAATTAGAGCAGTAAGTATCTCATACAGAAAGGGACTGCAGATGAGCTCCACAGTTGTAGGCAACAATACTTAACTTTAATGAAAATTACTGTCCAGAAAAGGACACACTTGCAGAATAGTCGGCTGATTATATCTGCCTAGACAGAGTAACCAGCCCTTAATAATTCTGCAGCACTAAGTTCTGTCAGATGAATTTTGGCCAGAAGGCTGAAGATTTGATGCTCCAACGTTCGGTAGTATAGGGGCTGTCCAGGTGTTCAGCGGTCTCTATAAATTGGCTAAGTCTTAGAAGCTATGCTTAGTGCTTCCCATAACTTCAGTTAATCTAGTCATTCTGGATTTCTGACAGCGTTGAAGACCTATAGACTCATAGCCAATCCTGGCTATTTACCTTGAGAGAAAAGATCTGAGTGGATGGTTTTCAGCTGACATTCCTTCTAAAGCCAAGAAAAAGCCAGGTTCAAAATTAAGTGTTTTAGTCAAGAGAGACGACAGAGATTCTGGTTAGTCAAAAAGAGGAGGGACTGGGTATTAAGACTATCTTGTACCTCACTGGTACAAATAGGAATAATTATGCTCTAATTGTATTTTGTGAGAAAAGTTTTATTTCAACAGGAAGGGTAATATGTAGGAGGAGCTAAGGGGGAAGGAGCACAGAGAGGAAAAGATGGAGTAAGGAGAGGAGAAGATGAAGTAGATGAGAAGGTAATGAGAGAGAAAAAGAGAGAGAAAGAGAGAGGGGGCATGGAGGCAGAAGTTCACATGTCTCCACCAGTCAAAGATAGTTTACATAGGTAGGTTGGGTATTAGGTTACACTTCTGATTGAGCATTACCATACTTATAAAGTCTTTGATTAACATTTAAAAAATTGTATAAAAGCAAAATGGAAAAGGGGGCACAGGATAGGGGTTTTCTAGGGAGGGGAAATGGGGAAAGGGGTTGGCATCTGAAATGTAAATAAAATATCCAATAAAAAAAAAGAAAATGATTCTGCGTTTTCACAGGACCAATTTTCATTTTACTTTCCATCCCAGATCAGTAAATAATAAACCATTGTCTCCATTTTATTCTTTAAAACAAGTAATGATCTCTCCAAACTCATTCCTACTTTTAATTACTTTCACTTAGAATTTCTAAAGAGAAATCTCTTCCAAATAAAACACTAAAGTAAGAGGTCAAGCGATGCCACCTTGCAGTTAAAACATAGTGTGGGAAGTTCTGGAAGCAGTCATCCCAGACCTCCAGGAAACCAGGGTCAGGTGAAATTAGTGAGATGAGTCTAGAGCAGCCCCATTTTGTCTCCCCTCAGCAGCCCCTTCCATATTTAGTGAATATTCTTCTGAAGAATTTTGTGCCCATTTGTCCTCTTTCAAAGGACTATTAAAGTTCTGAAGGACAGATTCCTGTATGTTAGCCAAGATGCAACGTTAGGCAAGGTTCAGCCAAGCAAAACCTTCAAGGACTATGACAACAATTTTGTGCTGGTAGTGTGTTCACTATCTGATAAAATTCAGAGTTAATGTTTGGTCAGGAATGGTCTCATGGAGTTGGGGAGATGGCTCAGTGGGTAAGTGAAAACATGTGGGCCAGTCAAAACCAAAGCCAGGGCTGGGAGTGGTGGCTCCCACCTTTAATTCAGCCTGGACTTTAAAGGTCTTCACCTTTAATCCAGTCAGCAAGAACTTCACTGGGTAACTCTGACTCAGAACAAACAAAAACAAAAACCATCTAGATGTGGCCATGAGGCCAGTAACCCCATTGCTGTGGGCAGGGTAAGGACAGGAGGATTTCTAGGGTTTCCAAGCTACTAGCCTGGATCCAGGTTCAATGAGAAACTCTGTCTCAAAGGAGTTAAAGAGTTGAGGGGAGAGAAAGGGAGGGAGGGGAAGGCATCAGGAAGGAGGGAGGAAAAGAATGAGAGACCTAGATTACTGCAGAACAAATTGAATTCCAGTTTTTCCCCCAATAAAAATACTAACATTCATAAAGAAAATGTTTTTGAAGAATAATCTCAATACTTTAACATTAGATATGAGTAGCATTAGACCTTTTATGTTTGAAATATTATAAAAGCATTCTGTAACAAATGTGAGTGGTAGCAACTTAATATGTAGAAGCTTTGGGCTGCTTTCCCGAACTATTTAGTGCACTGCACACACATCTACTAACAGACTCACAAAACTGAAAGCTGGAAGGTAATAAAATTGAATACATATAATACAGCAAGTTTTTCTCTCTCTGCTTCACAGAAAAAGAAATATCATTGATTTTTCTTCATTTATTTTACACGGGCCTAAAGAAATACATCAGTGCGGTTATCTGACAAATGTGAAGAAGAAATGTTATAACCTTACTAACCCCCATAAGTTCACTGGATAGGTGCTTGCAAACACACAAAGGACAAAAATGTTTTCCACATCTTTGCATTCAACTACATTTTTAAACATAGTAGCATCCATACTTGGCAACAGATAGTCTCAAAGAGTATTGAGTATTCAAATATTCATTTTAAGTAAATAGTATTTTATTCTTCCTTTAGGTAATAGACTGGCAAGTGAATTAAAATTTTAATCTGTGAGTCCATTTTTCTATTGTGAAAGATATGACTCATGAACAAGTTAAATGTAATTTTTATTACAACTAATGACAAATAAAAATAAGGATAGATGTTTTAAATGCTTCTGTTTTCAATTAAATATCTACTTTCTTTCTTAAACGGCCATTATTATGATGATAATGTATAAATTATGATAAAAGAATAGCTGATGTATTTTATTTATTAACAAAAGCTACACATTTTAATGAAAAATATCCATGAAATATTTTGAATAGAAAAAATTTTCAGAGTAATATAGCATCTGTCTAAATATAACTTGAGAGGAAAATGTAAAATAATATGGCGTGCATGTGTATACATGTGTGGCTATAAATTTAAATGCTGAGGAAGAATGTGCTGCTGCTAACATAATAATAAACTGCAGAGACAGCCTTAATTTTTATCCTACATTTCTGTGTGTCTTGTTTTCTACACATACATATTATGATTACAAGCACAAAAAGGACTTAAAAAGCAAATATCTCATCACTTTAGGTTTACAATAATTAGCAAAGTGGTTATGACTAAACAATTTCCAAACACAAGACTAGAGAAATGGCTTAACAGTTAAGATTAAGAGTATTTTTTATACTTGTACAGAGGACCTAGGTTTGATTCCCAGTACCCACATTGGGGCTTACAGCCACCATAACCTTAGACAGCCACACAGTATACATTCATACAGATAAAAATAAATAAATCTAAAAAGAATTTTTAAAGTTTCCATGAAAAGATTAAAATTATTTATGAAGTACTATTAAACTTGAATATTTTCATCATTATGTAATAATAACCTAAGACCAATATGAAAATATCCAGCATACTCTTTTCTACAAATTTTCTCTATTATTTTATGGTAACATTATCTTAAGTTTTAAATATATAACATTTGAATTCAAATGAAAAAATATGCTTCAATTTTGAAACTTACAGAATGAAAAACTGGAGAGTAAATCTAACCATCCAAAGTCTCATCAGAACAAATAAACAAACCAAGCCTACCTGATTTGTCCTCTGTGTCATCAAAGTCAACGTTGAAGGAATGGCCACTGTTGCTGATGATTTTAGCTGAGGCGGGATCGTACTTGATACTGAGAGGTCGGAGTGAGGAGTCATATTTTACTTCTTTGGTTTTAATCTCAATTGGAGACTGCTGATCACCATCAGCAATAGGGAACAATTCATTCCAGTGAATAGGACCTGAAATTCATAGGACCAAACAGAAAGGGCTAAGTAAGTTCTTCATTCAGCAAATCAAAATTGGTAACAGGAGGCTGGAGCCTCGGCTTCTTGGATAAAGTGCATACAGCACAAATGTATGAGGATGAGACTTTAAATCCTCATCCATACTAATGCCAGGTGGGTGTGGCAGCTCAATTGTAATCCAGCATTTAGGCAGAGACTTAGGGTGTCCAACATAAACTGGCTAGTTAAACTAACTCTGAATCTCTGACCTCTAGGTTCATAGAGAAACCCTGTCATAATCCAAAAGGTGATAGAGATCAAAGGAGGAAGACAACCAAAGTCCACGCATAATATAACAATCATACACTCAGGCACACCACCCCATTTACAACCCTCTGGAAAAAAAAATTAAAAGATTAGTAAAAAATCCTCATTCTCAAGACTCTGGTCTTATATTTTAACCACGACTAGTGTTTTGTGGGTATACAAAGCATTTTATTTGCTTTAAATTGTTTTCAGAATTAAAAATGTGCCTTATAGATGAAAGAATATTTACATTTCATGCAATACCTGTTATATACAACTGGTCTACACAAGACAAACACAAATCTTACACAGAGCAAACAAAATGGCTATGCCCCGTCAGAAAATATAACATTGTTGCTCACTTTGGTTATGGAGGGAAAAAAGCCACACCATGAACAAATGACAATACATTCTGCTAAAAAGGTGTCCGGTGAATCAGATACTATGGGTCACAGTGATTTCCCACTAAAAATCCTCAAAAGACATTATAGAAAGGGCATTATGTTTTCTTATGAGATAATTTTACTTGTGTTTCTGTGTGAGTACTCTTTCTTCTTACAATTTTGTTTTCTTATTTAATATAGAAAATCTTTCTGTCATGGCCACTGCATATGAGTTACTCTAACAAGCACTAGATTTCAAACATCAGTTCATGAGTCACACCATGCAAACATTTTTACAACAGGTAAGGGGCTGCTTTCTCTTCCTACTCTCTTACATCATTAATCCCTAACACTTCTCAACCAGGCCTGTTGTTAGAGAAGTCAAACCTACCCAAAAATAAAGCCACTGCGACCAAATAACCAATTTTATCTATTCACTTGTACTATTGTGCTGTTTTAAATAGAAACACTTTTGCATGATTTATAGAACATTCGACTTTAAACTCACTTAAACATGGTTCTTAAGTGAAAGGTACATGGTGCTGTCTTAGTGGCTGAGGAATTTTTGAATATCCATAGTGATATATAATGTTCTGTGATGTCACATGGCCTAAACCAGTAAAATGATAAGAGGTTAGTGGAAGAAGTAACAAGCTGCTTGGGAACAGGCTCCACCTCCATGCTATCACTGCTAGTCTCATCTTAAGTCCACCTTAATCTGTTCAGTCACTGGATTTTGCCAATGACTAAACAAGGAAAATGAAAAATGTTTAGTCAGTACCCAGCTCATCCCAACCGAATCCTGACAACATAATCTCATAATCTAACTTCAAGGTATGTCCTCTGAAAACCACTGTTTCTGAGAGAGAAGAATGGTTCTAGGACTCCTAGCTAGAGTGGAAACTGGGGGCTGGAGAGAAGGCTCAGCAATTAAGAGCAACTGATACTCTTGCCAAGCAGCTGGGTTCAATTTCCTGGCCCACATGGAGGCTGACACCACCAGTCCTGGGTGATAGCCACAGACAGGTACCAGGCATGCATGTGCTGCACAAACATGCATGCAAGTCAAAACCTCATATTTTTAAAAGAAAATGAATAAATCTTTTTAAAAACTTAAAAAATGAATAAGATGTAAAACAACTCTCATTATAATGCCCTTTCTATGTCAATTTTTTTAATTTTCTGGAGAATTTTATTGAAACCAATACTTTGTCTATCTATTAGGGTACAATCAGTACCTCCTGGCTAATACAATCTTCTCCCTGACCACAGAGAAGGTACCACTACTGGCACCTACTAACTGCCAAATAACAACAATAAAAATTATTTCATCAGGGACAAAAATGAAATGTGTGAAGATTGTCTTTCAAAAACACAAACTAGAAAGTAATGAAATATACGATTGTTATGTGGCTTCCATCAAGAAGGAACTCGCCTATATTACAAATGTCATTCTTAAAAATCTAAACTTCATCTGATGCCATTTTTAAAGTAACATTAATCAACACAACCTCAAGCAAGCTACAATAAAAAATAAATTTTTTTTCCATCCAAGGCAAGAGGATGACCACAAGTCTAAACTACAGAGTAAAGATTCGTCTCAAAACATAATAAGGGGAAAATAAAATAAAAGAAAGAAAAACTTTCCGTAAACTTTCATAAAATGTACTGCAGAATATTGTCCAATCATGTACATGCTAATTGAAGTTTTTGATATTATTATCCGCAAACTCCATTTTGAAGACTGTCAATGCTTTTCCAGTTTTTCTTTGCAATTCTTTTGAGTAATTACTTGAAGCAATCAATTCAATAGACAAACAAGAGTATGTCTTATCCCTAATACACTTACGCAATGACGAAAAGTACACATCTCGTTGCTGTGTTTATCAATAAATACACTTAATTCCACGTTATAATTTCTATAATCATTTGCTAAACCTTGGTCTCTGAAAGGATGGGAATGGTAGGTAGGAAAGGAAGACTGAGAACAAGCCCCAGGTAAACTTCAAGTCAGTATGCAAATTACAAGTTACCAAGATTGCTTCAACAGCCCCTGGAAGACGTCCCGTGACTTAGTGTTCAGCGCTCATGCGGACTCCAAAGTTGTCCATGTTTCCTTACAAATGAGTCATCTGACTTCTGACCTCTTGAGCTTTCTCCGGCGTGAGCTTTCCCAGTGAAGGTGAATGAACACCGCAGGACACTTGGGAGAGCGCGGGCGAGGACCAGGCTCCTGGCCACCAACCCGCCACCCGGCTCAGAGCTCCCGCAGACCCCCGCTACCTCGCTCTGGAGTCCGCACTCACCGTTGTGCTCGCCGTATCCCCAGCTCAGCCTCGCCATGGTCCTCAATGAAGAGCCTGTGGCAGGGACACTGTGGACCTGTGGCAGGGCGCCGGCTCCAAGGAGTTGGGCGGGCCTGGGTGGAGGGCGGGGACGCCCGCACCCCAAACTGGGAACCCGAAACCCGAGGGCACGGTCGTTACCCGCAGGGGGCGCCAGAGTGAGGAAAGGGTCTGTACTCAGCAGCCAGAAAGGTTTCCAATGAAGACTTCCTGACTTCTGGGAAGTCCACCCCAGAAAGGCCCTTCTGGAAATGACTCACCCAGGCAGGAGCTGCTGGCTGGAGTTGGAGATCTTGTCTGGGAAATGCAGGAAACCTTGATGGAGGTGGCAGTGGTGATTACACACGCACACTCATCAGTGCTGATAGCGGTAATAACTACCACTTAAAAGAACAACTACTAGTTACCAAGGGCTCACCTCCCGCGCCAGCCCTCCCTGCCCCCACAGCTGCATCCTTTGCAGTCTGCATTATTCATTTCCCTGATTCCTTTTTGCTTACTCCAGCATCTTGCAGACTTGGCCCTGCATAGAAGAAACCAAACTTACTGGATTCTTGGTTCTTAACTCCACTGCCACTCTGACCGTGCAAGAAGGAAGGTGTTCAGAAAAGATGTGTGTGGGTTCCTAGTGAACAGTAAAAACCTTCGACGATTGTTCTAGCTACCTGAGGGTTTGAGTTGTGATCAGTTTCTAGTCCTGATTATGGACCAACTAGTTTAAACTCCTTCTTGATGAACAAGAGCCTTACATTAAAATACAGTGAGTGATTTTTTTTTTTATAATACCATCTCATTCTTTCCCTGCTATTGCTGCTGCAATATGCAGATTGCTGCTTCATGAAATAGGAACCCAGGTCATTGGAGAGCTGTGTGGTAATCATTGCAAAATACACGCCACTTAATAATAATCCATTTAACTGTGTGTATTGATGCCCCCCATTAAATACATCGTATCGCAGCCTGTTCCTCAGAATAAAAAGCAACAAAATAGGTTTTCAATAGAGTATTAAACGTAGTGCACTTAGCATTCCTCCTGAATGTCAGCGAAGTACTGGTTTTGGGGTTTTTTGTTCTCCACTTTCTCGGAGAAATGAGTTCAGTTTTGGTGATAACTCAGTGTGAAACTTATAAGAATACAATTTAACTCACATATAAGTATAACCAAATAATATATAAACATACTCACTTTTATCACAGTAGTTTTTTTATTTATACATGTAGTTTGTGCAGGCCTGTGGGGTGGCTCAGCAGTTGCCCTTTAAATCTGACTGCCTGAGTTCAGCTTCTGAATTCACTCAGAAGTGGAGAGAGTTGATTCTACGAAGTTGTTCTCTGACATCCACATGCATACCCTGTCATGCAAGTACCAGCGTGCACGCGCGTGCGCGCCCGTGCACGCGCGCACACACACACACACACACACACACACACACGTGCACACACAAAATAACAACAATAATAAATTATTTTAAAAAATACATTAGGGCTGGAGAGATGATTTGGTGGTTATGGGCACCTTTGCTTTTGCAAAGACTGGGATTCATTTTCTAGCATCTACATGGTGGCTCACAGCCATCCATAAGACTAGTTCCAGGAATCTGACACCTTCTTTGGAACTTTGTGAGCACCAGGCACTTACATAGTACACATACATAGATGTAGGCAAAACATTCATACACATAAAGCCAATGAGTCTAAAAAAAATTAAAAGAACATACATATACTACTGCCTCAGTACAAATGGTACCTTTAGCAGACAGCAACATCTTTATGTGTTCTGCACAATTAACTTTTGTATATTTTTTTATTTAAAGTAGCTTAAACTCACACATCTTCGAGATAAAGGGAGCTGACTATGTATTTTATATGCTCATGTACACATTATGTATGTGAATGTATTGTGTGCCCTATATATATTTAAGATTATCATCTTGAAAAAGTAAACTTAGGTGTGTGGTGGCTAATCTTGGTTGTCAACTTGATGCATGTGGGATGACGGAACCTCAAATAAAGAATTGTCCCCATTAGATTGTTGATCTGACCACACCTATAGTGGTGTTTTCTTGCTTGCTTACTGATGTAAGAGGGTCCAGCTTACTGTAGTAGGACCATCGCTAGGCAGCTGGGTTTGGGCTGTATAAGAAGGGTAGTCTGGGAAGAAGCCAGTAATTGCATTGCTACATAGTCTGCTTCAAGCTTCTGCTTTGGCTTCCTGCTTTTCCTTGGCTCCATAATGGGCTGTAACCTATAAGCTGGAGGTTTTTTCTCAGTTTGCTTTTGGTCATGGTATTTATCACAACAGTAACAACCACAGGTATAAAAGAAAGGTAAGTAGGGCACTAGGTTACTCAGCTAAATAAGTACCCCAGTTCTGCCTCAAACCTGTGGGCACAGACTTTAATTATTGGGGCCATAACTACTCATAATATCTGTCCTAGTTTGCTTTCTATTGCTGTAATAAGCACAACTAAAAACAACTTAGAGAAGAAAAGATTTATTTAGATTACATATCCAGACCCATCCTGTCATTGAAGGCAACCAAGGCAAGATCTCAAGTCCAGAACCTGGAATCATGAACTGAAGCAGAGACCACAGAGGAATGCTGTTTACTGGTTTGTTCTCCATTGCTTGTTCAGCCTGCTTTCTTACACAGATTCCTGCCCAGGGGTAGCACTGCCCCACATAGACTGAGGCCTCCTGTATCTATCACTAATCAAGAATATGCCCCACTTGGCATAGCCACCAATCCGGTGGAGGCATTTTCTCAGTTGATGTTCTCTCTTCCTGCATGATGCAAGCTCATGTCAAGCTGTCAAAAAACTAACCAGCACAGTATCTGTTCAGTGACAAAAACTCACTGTTTCAATGAAACACTTTCCCCAGTATTCTTACCTCACAACAAGTGCCCACGCTTTAATCCAGACAACTTCTCTATGAAGTAATGCATCTTTGTTAATTCAAATGATTTTACATATCACAATAACTAGTGTTCTAATATTAGTTTCTGATAACAGATAATAGTTGTCCAGTGAATAGATAAAGGAGTAAACAAAAGTTTTTGAAGAAGTTGGAATGCAAATGTTTCTGAATTCTTCTTTAGGTAGTCTGTCCACTTTTCCAAACCTGCAGTATGTAATTTAATGGGGGAGGGGTGTCTCAAAGTACCACCCATAGGAGATAGGTTAGATATCCCAAAGATATCTGCAGGGTCATCAGCCATCCAGCTCTGAGAAATATACATAGAGCCAAACAACTCCTTGAGCAGTATGGAGTGAGTACTGAGACATATTAGTGAGGAGGGAAAAAAGGGAGAAGGTAAAAGAATGTACGTAACATATGTTTGATCTATGGAAAAAGAGAAATAAGGTAATATACAATAGCAACTTTTTGAAAAATGCCTCTTAAAGATTTAGTTTTATCTTAATGTATGAGTGTTTGTTTGCTTGTGTGTGTGTGTGTGTGTGTGTGTGTGTGTGTGTGTAAGCACCCATGTGTGGGTGTGCATATGCACATCACATGCTTGCCTGATGTCTGGGAAAGCTGGAAGAGAATGCTGGGTCTCTTGGAACTTTAGCTACAATTGTGACTTGCCATGTGGGTGCTGGGAACTGAACTCAGGTCTTCTGAAAGAGTAGTAAGTGCTCTTAAATTCTGAGCTATTTCTTCAGTCCCACCAAATAGCTATGGAAAGATAAAGTCACAAATAAATACAACTGGTTTCTCATATGAAGCAGGAGTGAACAGAATGGATGTATTAGGAAATCGTGAAACTGTCCAATATATCTTTTTGCTATTTAACTACGTTTGCATTTTGTGTATAAGAAAAAAATGCAATCAATGAGGAATGGTAGCACATAAGAGAGTTCTAAATTTCAGTGCATCTGGGTAAGTCAGTGAGTTCAAGGTCACTGGAAATATTACAACATCTTGATCCAATAAAATAGAAATAGGAAAATAAAATAAATGCATTTTAAGATATTTCAGTGGGTCAAAGTGCTTGCTGCCAAGCCTGATGATATCAGTTGGATCTCCAGAACTCACATGGTTTAAGGACAGTATTGACTCCCTCAAGTTGACTTCTGCATATGCATGCCAAGACACCACAGACTCTCTCTCTCTCTCTCTCTCTCTCTCTCTCTCTCTCTCTCTCTCTCTTTCTCTCTCACACCCTCTCACACAATCTCTCTCTCACACACACACACAAATACATAAATGTAAAAAACTAATTAATAAAAATGAAAGAATTTTAAAACTCTTGGATTCACAGAGAAACAATATTATAAGTATACAGAAAAATTTTAGTGTAGCTCTAAGTGTGCAAGTCTTCAGTGGCAAATGCACTAAAAGCATCTGGACTAACTAGGAACAACTGGGACTACTACTAGAATTACTACTGGAATGTTTTTAGTAGAAATATAGTTGTAGGATACTGAAGGTGGTTTTGCCTCTATTATAAGACAGAGAAAATGAACAAAAATATTGATGCAGAACTGTGATGGTCACTCTGGCTCATAAAAAGTGAAGGTGTGGAAGCTAAGAAGGAATCATCTATGTTGAAAATTCTGTTCACCAGAAGACACTAAAAGTGAGTCTGGGCAGTAAGACAGGGAACAGTAAAGGGACAAGTGGAGAGAGAGGACCCTCTCACCCTGGAGTCTGATTGAAGTCTGGCTGTGAGGGAAGAAGCAAGCCCAGCACAGCTAAGCCTTTGCTGAGAGGCTTGTCTACAGAAAGACATTCCTTTCATGTGGAGATCGCAAAGAAGTATGCTGTAATATGCTGTAATAACAGTGATCCATGCTCAAAGCCTAAAGTATGGCCACACACTGCCTTTTTAGTTTCCCCACTGTAAACCTGCCATTTTCTATGAATCTCACAAGCAATGCAATTACATAAAAGCTATGAACTAATTCTCTTGAATTTTGTGTAAACAATTGGACAAGTGACCTAAAGTAAAAAGTCCTGATTTACAGGAATTTAAGCTTTAATGCCATTTTCTAACTATAGTAGTTTATAAAACCAAAAATGATTGGATGTGTTTTGTGTATAGACTTGTGTAGCTTAAAAAGAATAAAGCTCAACTTACATTAAGAATTTTATATTAGAAACTAAGACAGAAAGCCATCGAATGTGAAGGAGATGTAGCATGTAGGTATAGCTTTGATAAAAGAAAATACTTTTGGACTAGAAAGTATTTTATGTGGTAAAATAGAATTTTGTTCTACAAATAAAATATTGCCCCAGACTAGAAAGAGAGGCAAGGACAAAAGCAGATGCTTAAAGTGTCTGAGTTTGTAAAAGGAATAAAGGTTTGTGAAGGATAAAACTTACAGATACCATAGATATGACTAATTGATTATTAAAATTTCTAAGGTTAAAATTAAATGCAACAATATAAAATTAAAACCTAATTCTATATAGAGAGCAATAAGATTTTCTTAAAATGCTGATCTGTTCCTAATGACATTTATAAAAACAAAACAGCAACAACACACACTAGCTTGGAAAACAAAGATTTTTATATATTACCAAGACAATTATTTAGGTTTTCTCCTAGTTTTTCAGAGACAGACTGGTAACAAAGTCAAGATGTACTTTAAAGTCTTTGTTTTTCCTAAGCTTTAAGTATGCACTCTCAGTATTTAAGATTAAAAGTATTGTTTCTTCTTCAAGTCTAGTATAACTGACCTTACATGCATTCAATATTCATTTTCGGAGGCTGAAGTCAATTCAGATAAAGAGACTAAGAGAAGGGCCAATATTGTAGCCCTTGATTCAAGTCTTCTAGGTCTCAGAAAATGATGGAACACCTATAAAAGGCCTTTCAACTCTGGTAGTTTACTCTTCAGAGCAGTCTTAGAGACTAAGCTGGACTCTAGCCATTCTGAAAAGAAAAATCACTGCAGAAGAAAATGTCCTCAGTTTTCCCATGAAAGTCATACAGTTAGCAAGACACTGTCCTCTCCCAGTAGATGACACAACTCATAGTGGAAAACTAAGGGAGCTAAGTGGCTCCTCCAAAGTCCTTAAAAGCAATCCCTAAGGAGATGCAGCTGGACTTAACAGTAAAAAGAAGAAAGGTAATTGCAGGTACTTACTTGGTCTAAATACACAACAGGAGAGCAAAATTCAGACTGGAGTAATTAAAAGTGATACAATGCAAAATAAGGTAGAATTTCAATAGGACTCTGGATACTATTCTAGCTGTTATGGAATCTAGTCATGGAATGACCATGTAGCCTCCATTTTATGCTATCCGTAGGGCTTCATTTGCCGTATTAAAACTCTTACTAAATATTCTAAAAATACTTTATTTAAATGACTCAGCCTAGGGAATTTTACTTAAGTCTGAAGAAAGAAACAAAACAAACAAAATGGCACAATTTTACAGAATTCTGTACCCCTTTTAATGTAAGGGCTTTACATACCCCTGCTTTGTACTATTAGTAAGATGGAAAGCTGCACGTATGTTCCAGATAAATTCACTAATGTCTCATCTGCTTTAAACAATCTACAAAACGGTAGGAGAGTTTTCCCCTAATTAATTGATTGGCTAATAAAAACAACAAGAAGCTAATAGCTGGGTGAAAAGGAGGAGGCAGGCCTCCTAGGTCTGAGAGAGGAACAGGGAACACAGGAGGAAGAAACAGCCTTTTAGTGAGGCGGGAGCAAGAGGAGGCAAGATGTAGACCAGGAACTGTTAGACCTGGTGGCTGCTTCCACAACCTGAAAATTTCCAACATAGAATGGTTGAGTAACCTCAACTATATGGACAATAGATTCCACACCCATACGTTGTGTCATCTGTTAATTTTAAACTAAGGTTGTCTGGTGGGACTGGTTAAACCTGGTTGGCTCAGGTGGGCAGGAGCAAAAGAACATAGCCAAGTCGAAATTCTGCCAGGATTTGGAATGAGATTAGGCAAAGGACCAAGCTCCAGGGGAGAGGTAACCACAGATGAGCGCAGGCTGGCGAGAGCAGGCACATAGCTGGCCTCGAGGACTAAGAGAGCTATCTTAGAGTTCTAGAGAGGCAAGGCTAACGTTTGTGGGAGAGGCATTGGCTAGGAAAAACACATGGACTTAGTCCTGGGCTATGCTCTATGTGTACATAGCCACCTGTAGTGTGAACCATTTTTTTTTAAAACTGCACATTACACAAAGCCAGATTCAAGCCTGTTGGGTTTAGACGGAGTGGGTTGACTCAAAAGGACACTGAGACAGATTTCCATTGTCTAAGCAGTTTACTGGAAGAGTTAGTAATGTCGCGTAGGCAGACAGGAGAGGAACAATAGCACAGGAGGGACTCCAAGGAGAATTCAGACCCTTGCTCCAGAGAGAGAAAGTATGATGGTCTATGAAGAGAGTCAGAATGCACATGGCAGAGGAGAGAATATCTTTTCAGACGTTTTAATGATGTGAGAAGCTCACAGCAAGAGCCTACAGCCAGGCTTTCTCACTTTCCACATGAGATATCGTGGTTCTGAGAAGTCAGCCAGGTCAGAACTGTCAGCATCTGTGAGTAGGTCTGAAGAGAAGCTGAATGCTAACAGTACATTCTTACAATTCCCACCAGGCACTACTATTTTTTTAGTATGAGAATTAGGTCTTCCTATGCCCATAAGCAAATGTCTTGTCCCTTTTGTAATCTTAGTAGTGATTCTATTAGTCTTTGTGTGCTTAACGGCTGTTCTGATTTTATCTCCTCTTGTTTATAGGCCATCTACCTTAAATTTCACAAACCTGGGTGCCTTCACTTGTTCTCTGAGTTTTAAAAGTCAGCAAAAGTGAAACTGTATGTCCCATTTCAACAGTAAGTATTCAGAACAGCCCAGGACCCATCTCAGAAATTATTTTAGGGATTCATCTCTTGAAGGAAAACCGTTTGATAGCACTAATCCTGCAATTCACCAGGAAAAAAAAATCAACTCCATCATTTTGGATCAAATTTAAAGCAACCGTTTATTAAATATTAAACAGTGATTAAGGGATGGACTTTAGTCAGGACTATTCCCTGAAATATCCCAGTTGGAATGGTCTCATGCCACATGTTGCAGGTGCTTATGAGGACAAGCCTATAGGCCTCTGTATTTTCCATGAGGCTTTGTAATTTCCCAAGAACTACAATTCCCAGCATTCCAGGGAGATACCTGGTTCCTGAGCAGGTAGAACTCATAGGTTAATTTTTGAGAATTACAATATCAAATTAGATATTAGCAGGCTGGAAGCTTAACTGGCCTGGGACTTTCCATAATAAAAAGCTTATACAACTGAGGATAGTAATTCTAATTACTAATCAGAAGAATAGATCCTGAGTCTTATCTCTGGCCCCAAGGTGGTGGGGAAATCCTCATTTCTCTGAAGATCATTATTAGATAACAACTCTCCAAACCTGGCTTTAGGAGGATCTCATTTATATTATTTCTGTGTAGTGGGTCATTTTCTGGTAATTTGATAGCATGACTCCCGGATATCAAATCAAACAAGCTTGTTGACCACCTGGATAGGGCACATCTGTCAGGAAGACATGCTTGTTCTAAGACTGGAACTAAAAATAAGCCTGCCTAAAATGAAGATTGGAAGAATGGTCCCTTTGACAATTGTCCACTTGTTCTAGCTTGCTTTTTATTGCTGTGGTAAGAAGACCACAACCAAAATCAACTTAGGGAGGAAAGGGTTTGTTTCACCCTATACTGTTATAGTCCAGCATGAAGGAACATGAAGGACTATAGCTTTATAGTCTAGCAGGGATTCAGGGTCAGAACCTGAAGCAGAGATCATGAAGGAATGCTGTTTACCACTTTGCTTTCCATGGCTTGCTCAACTTGCTTTTGTGTATAATTAAGAACTGCTTTTCCTGGAATTGAACCACCACAGTATTCTGGCCTCTCCCACATTAGTCTTTAGTCAAGACAGTTCCTCCACTGACTTGCCTACTGGCCAATCTAATGAAGCATTTTCTCAATTGAAGTTCTTTTTTTTCCAGAAGACCATAGTTTATGTCAAGCCAGTCAAAAAACTAACATACAACACTTATCCTTCTACAAATAATATTTTTCAAACAAGGAATTAAGATTTATGTGTGACTCCAATAGTTAAGGTCCCTTTGGGCCATTATGATTCTCATCTCTTAACAGTTCCCTAAATAAAGGGGCAAAGAGGTGTGTTGGCAGTTAAAAAGCACTTGCTGCTCTTGCAGAAGACTGGATTCAATCTCCAGACTCCAAATGGCTGCTAACAGACATCTCCAATGTTCCAGAGGATCCATCCAGTCTGCTCTTCTGGGTATTATATGCATGCCTCTCTATGGGTACTACATTCATGTAGTTCACAGACATCTATTCAGGCAAAACACCAATCCTTGTAACATAAAAACAAAACTTTGTTTTAAAGAATCTTCTCCTTTTTTTTTATAAGTTAGGCAAATATTCTATGTTAAATCATTTTATGTAAGACAAAACCAATTAATGAACAAAGTTTACAAATTTACTTATTCTAAAGCCCAGGTTTTTCACTGAACATTATATCACTAATGAAGTAATTTCATCAAAATTCATGTACCAGCTTTTTGTAGCTTCTCTGACTTAGAGAAGTTTACAACTTTCCCAGACACACTTAGAATTAGATTGTTTGTTCAGAACATCAGGTCTTCACAGCACAGTGTAAACTACTACAAACCAAAGATAGTGCATAAAAATATCCCAATTTTATTCACTTTTGCACCCAAGCTAAACCTCATTTTTGTTAAACTTCCCCAGTCCCGTTTCCCCCCACCCCCCAGACAGGGTTTCTCAGTGTAATCCCTGGCTGTCCTGGAACTCGCTCTGTAGACCAGGTTGTCTTCAAACTCTGAGATCCACCTGCCTCTGCCTCCCAAGTGCTGGGATTAAAGGTGTGTGTCATCTCTACTGGCTTGATTTAAGACTATCTGAATTAAGAGAATATCACTTAAAATAGCTAAATACATGAACATCCATGAAGATTTATTACAGTTTCATTGAAGCCAACAGATTAATTGAATTATACATAGTTCTAGTAAGTCAATACTCATTTTTACAACTATCATAAGATTTAAAACTTATCAGCAAATATAAAAAAAATAATTTTCAAAAACTAAAACGAAGTTAATAGTGTTGCTGTTTTTCCCTACTTGCTGAACTGAAAAAAAAATTATTTATACACTAGAAGTGAATTCTCACTTGTCCTAATTTGAAACAACACATAACTGAAAGGCTCAGTCCCTTGGATTCTTGCATTTGACACGTAATAGTTTCTTGTGAGACCTTCAAACACCACCTAGAATGTGCTACATAGACATGAGTGAAACACAGACTCCTACAGGACCACCTCATGCTTTTCCAGGGTACCATGCATGCCATGTGTCCAAGTCCACTGCCGCTCACACAAGTCTTACTGCATCTCACCAGCTTTCCACCAGCATCAGACGGAACCACAAGTGTCAGTTTCTTGATGTTCTTCGTGGACATGGGCTCTTCAGTGGCAGATAAGGCCCTAGCATCTGTCTTGCTGCGGGCGTTGTGGTTTTGTTGGTGTGGTCACTCATTTGTTGCATGTCCTTTTTTGAGCATCTGTTTCAGTAATCCCCAGGCTCTTCATTTGTGTACATCTGACACCATGAGAATTTGCTGTAATTTTAACTCCTGAGCCTCAAGTAGATAGAAGGGCTGTGTTCTCTCAAGGCAATGTATACAGCTGTGAAATTGGTGTGGGAGCACAGAAAACACTTTGAGGTTCTCTTTGGTAGCTTTAGAATGAAATGGGCAGGATTTCCTAACACTCAGTTCTTAAGGTTACTTTCTAACTTTGTAATTTTAATTATTTGATCCAAATGTGTAAAACAATAGCTCTAGACTGTCATACAGATGCTAAGAGAACACAAATGCCAGCCCAGGCTACTATACCCAGCAAAACTCTCAATTACCATAGATGGAGAAACAAGATATTCCATGACAAAACCAAATTTACACAATATCTTTCCACAAACCCAGCACTACAAAGGATAATAGCAGAAAGTTCCAATACAAGGAGGGAAATTATACCCTAAAAAGAATACGAAAGTAATCCTCTTCCAACAAATCCAAAAGATACACAAAGATAATTTCACCTCTAATAACAAAAATAACAGGATGCAACAATAACTGTTCCTTAATAGCTCTTAACATCAATGGACTCAATTCCCCAATTAAAAGACATAGGCTAACAAACTGGAGAAGTAAACAGGACCTAGCATTTTGCTGCATGCAGTAAACCCACCTCAGTGACAAAGACAGACTCTACTTAAATTGAAAGACTGGAAAACAATTTTTCAAGCAAATGGTCCTAAGAAACAAGCTGGAATAGCTACTCTAAAATCTCCTGCCTGAGAAAGCAAAGGGAGGGACTCATGACTCCACCTGTATAGGTAGTTGAGGGTAGCCTTGCCTGACATCAGTGGAAGTGGACGGCCTTGGTGCCTCAAAGTTTGGATTCCCTAATGTTGGGGAGTTCGAGAGAAGGGAGGTGGGAATGGGAGGATGATGGGAGCACACCCTCATAGTAATAGGAGGAGGAGGGATGAGGTAAGGGGTTTTGGGGGAGGAATGGAAGAGGAGATAACATTGAAAGGTAAATAAATAAAATATCCAATTAAAAAATAATAGGTCTGGCAATTGTAGTTGCGAAGTCAAGACTTGTCAACAATTTATTATGGGGATTTTGTATAATCCTCAAGGACAAGGTATTGTGGAAGAGGCCAATGGAACTTTAAAAGGATTGGTGAGACATACTGTTGCTGAGACAAAGAATGATGCCAACCTGTGAGCTTGCTCAGTGCCCTGACAAGAGTGACTGGAGAGCTGTATTGGACATATGTTCCTGACCCACCTTTGCTTGACTATATCCCAGATGGGACAAACTGCCTTGCCTCAAGTTTTCAGACCTTATGGCATAAAGAATCAAAAAGAGAAACTATGTCTCTTGTATTCTTCTTAAAGGTGCCCAGCTATTAGGACTCAATCATGTACTGTGCAGAAATCAATCCAATATGAGAAATAACGGTCTACTTTTGGAAGACTGGATCTGGACATTGTCAGGAATGTATTTGGAAACTAGCTGTAGCTCGCTATGATGTTACAATAGCAAGAGATAATATTGGGACAGGATCTGAATTTCAAACAAGGGTTAGTGCATGTTTTAAGGCTCTTTTAATTGTCAAGCTAAAATTGGTTTAGTCTCTTCTATAGCATTCATTGTAAGTTGCATTGACTGTATAATTTCCAATTATGTTAGTGTGGTGAAACCTGGCATGTCTGTTATGAGGGTCTATCAACCAGCTTTTGTCTCACTGCCCTGAGTTTTAGAAAACATTGATTCTCTGAAAAAAGTTTGTAAGTGTTGGAAGAAGTGAGTTAGGCTTTAAGCAGAAGCAAGAGGGTAGCAGGCTTGATTAGTGCTGGTATAACAATTGCTAGCACCACTGCTTCTGCAATAGCATTGACACAAGGAGTTAAGACAGCTATTTTTGATAACCATCTAGCAAAAAAATGTTACTAATCTATTGAGTATACAAAAGGATTTATATAGGTATCTGGAACAACGAATGATGCTTTATAACCTATTCAAATTATCTAAAGGAGATTCAGGGTTCAACAGTTAGAAGCCATCCCAAATGTCATGACAAATATCATTGAAGTAGTGTTACTTTTGAAATTCACAATGATTGTCATTATAACTAGAAAAAAGTTTAAAGACATCTGTAGGATATTTGGCATAATCCTAACACCTCTCTGGTGTGTTAACTTTGCATAGTGAGATTATGAATTTAAAGAATGCTGCTCTGTTGACCTTTGATGCTGCAGATAATGCCGATAAAATTATCCATTGCCTCAGCTCAGTATTTCCATTCTGGACAAACCTCAGGAATGGCATATATAGCTTGATCTGGTTAGCCCTTCTTGTCCTGGGAATACTTTTATTTCTGCCCATCCTGCTAAAGCTTATCTTTAACAACATCAACATGTTGGCAGCCAAAGTACATGGCTTAAACCTGAAAATGGACCCCCAGACAAAGTTATTAAATTAAGAGGCTGGCAAGCCAAGGATAGGTAAGATTCTACACAGATCCTTACTAACCTAAGACAGAGATGCATTGCCTTTGATAATGCATATTCCATGATGTAGTAAGGAAGGCATTCTTGTCAGAATGACCTAAGACAAGCTCAGTCTTGTGAACAAAATAAAAAAGGGGGAGAGGTGGAGATCCTTTGGGGCTGCTTGGCAAGAAGCTGACATGGACCAAGGACAAGGGAGGCTGATTGGCAGGAATAGGACATTGGCCAAGGACAAGGAAGTAGGCTTCAAGCAGGAATCTGACATTAGACTAGAACAAAGACATTATTTCAGACAGGAGTCTAAATCATAGGCTAAAACAAAGAAGTAATCTCAGGCAGGAATCTAAATATTAGGCCAGAACAAAGAAGTAAATTCAGACAGGATTCTAAATTTTAGACTAGAACAAGGAAGTAGGCTTCAGACATGAAAATGACCTTGGGCTAGGATAGGGAAGATAGGCTCAGATACATTGGTCATCCTGATGAGTCTTTGGAAACAGTGATCACAGGAGTGTTCACATAACTGGGTTCAATGCCTTGCTTTTTCTTTGACTATTTGTATTTATTATATTGCTTGTTCCTTTACTATTTGCATCTATTGTATTGCTAAACTCTCAACCTAGAACTGACCTTATTACATGCATGTAATCAAAATGGTATAAAAGCATAAACAAAGAGGGGGTATAGGATAGGGAGTTCTAGGGAGGGGGAATGGGGAAGAGGGTGACATCTGTACTGTAAATAAATAAAATATCCAATTTAAAAAAAGAAAATACTAAGTTTGAAACAAATAAAACAAAAGAAAAAAGAATATGCATGAGAAATTTAAAAACAAAAACAAAAAACAAAAAACAAAAACCTCCCAATGTTTAAAGACTTGTTCAAGTGATCTAGACGTCGTGACAAGATGAGGGTTCTCATGATAAAATTTAAGTGTTTCATCTAATCACACAACTTTTTTATAGAAACATATCCATATCCTGTTCTATAATTGAAGTAGGTAAAACATAAATGACAAAAGACAAAGCTAAGAGTATCTTAAATAAAAATTAATTTGTATAAACATCAAATCAATGTTGAATGGCAAAGATAAACCAGGAAAAAATAATTAGCTTCAAAAAATAGGTAATAGTTCCTGAATTGAATCAGGTAATTCAGTTTTACTCTATAGCTATCAATTCTTTTAACTATGATCAGAGAAGAAATAAAGGTTGCTCTGAGCATTCTCTCATCAACGCATATAATATCTACTTGGTTCTTCCTGCCAGGACAGAGCAAGCTGTTCTTTTGAAGAAGGGGGTATTATTCTCATTCCAAGAGGCTTGCCTTCTCGATACGACCCTCCTAATCCTGAAGGCTTGCTGTACTAGCCCTAGACACCTAGCAAAGCTCTGCAGTTCACACCAATATACCTACAAATCTTGTGTATCCTACATCACCAGCTTTTGCCCTATGCATGACCATTCCCATTAGCATATGCCATGTTCTATATTTTTATCTTTAGAGGAGTAATCACTTTCTCAAAATATACACGTCTCCCATTTGCTAACCACCCATTTTCCATAGCTCTTCTGTGGTTACACCTTTGATATTCATTTTTATTTGTTGAAGTTCTATAAAAAATATAGTGTGTGAGAGAAGGAGAAAAGAGAAGGGAGGGAGGAAAGGTGGAATTGGAGGGAGAAAGGGAAAAAAGTGGGAGAGGATGTATCTAAGGTATTGGTTCATTTTATTATAAAGGTCTACATATCCCACAATGTGCAGGATAAATTTGCAGGCTTAATAAGGCTGGCAGCATAAGATTTAGGCAAGAGGAATCAGCACTTCAATTTTAATGCCAGGGTAGGAAAATGACAATGCTCATCTTGAAAGCAACCTAGAGGAGTTACTCTTCTCAGAAAGTCAACCTTGTTATAACACTCATGCTTTCAATTGAGAAGCCCCATGCACACTAAGGAGAACACCCTCTTCACTTACCTAACTGAATCAAACACCAATTTCATCCCAAACACTCATACAAAGATCTCTGTACCTCATGCCACATCCAAATTGACAAATAAAGTTAACCATCATGCCAACCTTTGTGTTTAAAAAATGAGAGGTGGATCTGTTTCTCGTCTTACTGCACCTTCTTCAATACTGCCAACAATTTCTACACACACAGTGTCCCTGGCTTTGACTTTTATTTCAGAAACATCCAAAATAAATAGTTTGAGTTATGAGTTCAAGACCTGTATACATCTTTAAAGTGATACTAGCTACAATTCTGAAAGTAAAAAATAGAGAACTGAACTTAGTCCTAATGATTTGTTATTTCATCCAACAGATACAAAATATTATCACTCTAATATAAATCCATATTTTCAAATCATTGGCTGTGTCTGCCCTCAGCTCAACTCTGACCTCCTCACATATTCGTGGTTCTGTGATAACGAGATTTGAGAATTTTTCTTCAATGTAAGCATTGTGCTGAGCTTTTTTTCAGTAGAAGGGCACTGCAGAAAAACTGAATGGCTCTTCCTGGTTACAAAAATGCTGCCTTCATAATTTCTTCTTGTGGTTACCAGAGAATTTAGGATTAAAGTCTGAACCTTTACATCCTGACAAGACAGATACAACTCCTCATCTTCAATATAACAATCAAAGAAACAAGTAGTAATGAAAGCAGAGAAAGCACAGTTACTCAGTGTCCAATGGCCTACAAATCTGTCTTCAAGATACTGGCATAAGGTGTAGGTTTAACTATAACAGAGACTATAATGCACTATTAACTAAGTCTGAGTTGACATTAACCCATTGGCTTCACATTAAGAAAGAGGAAAAAAGCACTTCCCCCTTGGAGCCATTCAAGCCCAGTTCTGAATTCTCTACCTCATGTTTTCTGTGTCTTTCATTCTCAGTCTGGTATATCAGTTTAAATTTGTGACTACCTGAATGCTGTCTCGTGAATTTGTCTGTCCCTGTGTCTGTGTGTGCATCCCTATGTGTATCCTTCTGTCTTGTGTGTGAGTGGTGTGTGAGTGCTATGTGGCTGCTGTATCTGTATCTATGGCTATGAGTAGTGTCTGTCACAGAGCACTTCCACTCTGTGATGTGTTTATAAAATGATAAAGGGATAAAGAGTATGTTCAAGGGGAGTATGTGTATAGAGGTATGGGGGAAGGGGATGTCAGGCATCTCTTCCCCCTAAGGAACCAGCCACACATGAGCACATGGAGAGAGGGGAAGAGATGGGGGAAGGAATGAGGGGACAGATGGGTCAAGAGAGCGAGACCAAGAGAGAGCAAGAGAGGTATAAGAGAGAGAGGAGGGGGCAAGCATCCCCTTTTATAGTGGGCCAGGCCTACCTGGTTGTTGCCAGGTTACTGTGGGGATGGAGTTTAGATAGAATGCTAACATTCCCCTGTTTTGGTTTAATTAAAAAAAATGATAACGACATGATGGTGAAGCAGGAATAGGGTCATCGTTATATCTGACTACTTCCTGCTGGCATTGAGGGCGACGTGTCTCTAGGGAACCTAGAAGAATGGGTATGGGGGATGTTTTTTGTCCAGTCTTAGGAGAGTTGGCTGTTTCCTGCTCTCCAGGGTCTATGGAGCCATCTGAGGATAGGTCAGAAGGAACAGGTCCAGTAGAAACATCTGTGTGTGTGACAGGAGATGGAGCATCTGGAGGTTGCTTCTCTGGAGCTGTTTTAGATGCGCCTGGACTTGATAACATGTAGGGAAATAAGATTAAGTACATTTGGGAGAAAGAAAAAATTTTCTAAGATGTACATTTGAAACAGAGAGGAACCCCACCCTCTGGAATAGGTAGTAAGTGGGAACTTTGGGCAGATGTACTTATCTGGATGGAGTCTATTGGGCCCATGAGAGGTAGATCTGTGTGGGTTTCCTATAACCTATAAGTTTACAAAAGAGATAATAGCATGAGTTAACAACACGAGCAGTCTTTAAAATGAGCCTTTGTTGGATCATATAGTAGAATGCTTTATTAGAGTTAGGCAAGTTTGTAGGAACTCAGATAATTTAGGACAGTGGCATAGCAAGAAGAGGAAATATGAAGCATTTAGTTGATGGAAACTGAATTTAGGTAATGAGGTGACAGATTACATCTGAGAAAGTTTACTGTCAATGTAGTCAGAAGTCTGAGAAAAGAATAAACATTCTATCAGTTGTATATTATTTTAAAAAATGACAACGTCCACTAACCAACAGTTCCCATGGTCTCCATGGTCTCTTGGGTGGAGTCAGTCTGGCTTTCAAGCACAGAAGATGCATGGCTTTTTCTCTGTGGAATGGATGTGTGATATGAGAAATGACTTGCCTTGGTTTAGCCAAGTCATTTGACTCAGGGCATCCAGTTTTATCCACTGCGTTTTTTAGTGACTATATCATCGCATATAATCCATCCAAACAGTATCTCCTAGGTGTCCAAGTCTTCTGAAACCATTTTGGGTCAACTGTTAAAGGCTTTGGGAATTCTTTCTGTCATAAACTTAAAAATACTATTAGCAGATTTCTGACAAGATTGAGAGCCATAAGGATTGGTTGTAACTGAATAGAATTTAATGGCAGTAGTAAAAATCTATGAAGACAGGATAGGAAAGAGTATAAAGTAACTTTGGCAGGTTGTATAGGCAGAGAGAAGCACATTTTTGTATTAACAAACAAACATTTGGCCAGAACCAAAATAAGAAAGCTGGCAGCGGTAGCATAGAATTGTATGGCCGGTGGGTTGGGGCTGTAGGTCACAGCTCGTGGCTCTGGGTTGTGCTATGGGCCCCACAGCTGAGGAAGAGGTGCTGGGAGTTGGATCAGCACCACTGCAGGGTAGGACTACCAATGAGCACTAGCTACTCTTCTGGCTGGCAGCACCACAAGCAGACTCACTTTATAGGTCATGGGCAGAGAGGGAGGGAGGGAGGAAGGGAGGGAGGGAGGGAGAGAGAGAGAGAGAGAGGGAGAGAGAGAGAGAGAGAGAGAGAGAGGGGAAGAGAAAAGAGAAGAGAAGAAGAGAAGAGAAGAGAAGAGAAGAGAAGAGAAGAGAAGAGAAGAGAAGAGAAGAGAAGAGAAG